>LRSR01005376.1:0-29843 GCA_001579985.1 Hypsibius dujardini | reverse complement strand
CTCAGGAAAGCAAATTGGTTCGGAGACCGATTTATAAAAAATATTTTATGAAAAAAATGACGTCAAAAGTGCTTTTTTCATGTGTTTTGAAATCTTTCAGATCTATTTTTAGTTTTTCAGTACAAATATACATAAAATAAGTATATTTGTTGCCTGAATTGAGACCGCAGAGTTGAACAATACTGAGGTACAGCATGTGAAAAACCCTCCCTAAAATCGGATGAACAAGTTATCGACAGGCCTGGTTCTCTCTCAGTCAGTCAGTTTAGGCTCTGAATTGATACTTTTCTAATAGGCCATCGATAAACGTTCAGGAAAGTACAAAAACATGCATAGGAAGAGCAATTACAGTGACCAAGAAGAATACTTTTTTTGTCCGAGGAAAATAAAATGGTCACCTTTTCTGGGTTGAGCTGTATGGGGTGGCTTACTGCTTTTTCCCAGTTTTATGAACGCTTAATTTTTCTAAACTGAATTATCTTCGTTTAAGCTAATCACAGGGACATAATCAGTTGCGTACAGTTCCTCTGACAACCGATCGCGCGTGTCCAAATGGTAGTGAATAGACCTGTATGCGTTTTGACCAGATTTCCCTTGTTAGCCTGTCTGATTGTTTGTATGTCTGTCCATACTGTTGTATCCCTGTCTGCGTATATGTCCATGTTCATTGTTTGTGTATTTGCCTGTCTGCGGTTTCATTTGTCTACCTGTTTCTTTGTGTCTTAATTATCTGCTTCCCCCGTTAACTGTATGATCTAGAATGGAATGGAAAAATCTAATTTCTTCGCAGCTTTTCGGATGGCAATCCGAAGGTTTCAGCTCAAGCAGTGAACTCCCCGCGGATCTCATCACTGACTTCGGCAACGTGACCCTGACTTTTCAGGGAATCGGGGTGTGATGACTCGTTCCGACCCCTTGTCAGTGCCTGATTCTCTCATTATGGTCTGCGCTAAATTTTCCTAGAACCATTTGATTTTTTGCTGGTTTCATATCTGTGTCCTCGAAATCTCTCATTTAGCTACTTGAGCTTTCTGCTTGAAGCGATGTATCTCTTACTACTACCCCTGTCTAGTTTCAGCCGTTTCTCCCGATTTTCCGCAATCCATTTTTGGGAACTCTGTCGAGAATTTGTTAGACTGAACGGATGTCTCGGACTGGTCTAGCTGCTTCCGTATGTAGTATAGCATCTCAATGTGCCTGTTTGTTGTCTGACTGCCTGCTTGCTTGTCTGGCCATTTGTTCGTTCGTTTGTCTGCATTTGTGTCCGCCTGCCTGTCTATCTATCTGTCGGTCTGTTTGTCTGTCCGTCTGTCTGTTTGTCAGTCAGTCAGTCACCAAGTACGTTGTCTGTCTAGATATACGTCTGTCTCCATGTCGATCTGTGTGCTTGTCTGTCTGCCTGTCTGTCAGACGTCGCTTAGCCCATCTAACGAAATGTAATCTGCATAACTGGCAACACCCACAACGCAAAGGCGCAGCTGGTGGTGTGGGAGGGCCGTCGGCGATGTCTGCATTCCTCGACACGGACCGTGCACTCAAATGGGGGTTGATTGAGTTTGCGGCTGGGGAGATCGAACACCACAAGTTGACATGACGGCGGGAAGGGACACGGAGAAATAAGGCGCGTTGAGCGCTACAGGCGCCAAATCGTTTTCGGTGGTCGAATGCCTGAGGAAGGACGCTAGCTAGCTCTATGACTGTGACGCTGTCCTCGCGGAGGAAGATGAGTTAAATAAAAAGTAGTTTCGCGTTCCGTCCGCGCTAGCTCTCGTTGAGGAGTGATGGGGGATTGGCTATAATGTACATGTACCACATCTCTAGTCCGTCCAATGTCGTATATATATGTACCAGAAGGGATTATTGATTTCCCCCACACTGATTCATCCATTGCAATCCGGCGGTCCAGTTCAGTCACTCATCCGTATATCCATCCATCCTCCTCCTCAACGAGATCGAACATCATATAGCATCATCATAGCCCCACAGACAGACAGCGCAAACGAAGCCGGCTCATTCCCGCAACTTTTCAATAGAGACACAGGCTCCAACGTACCCCTGTTAACGTTTTATGGTTTGTTGTTTATACGGCTCATTTATTTTTCTTCCGTTTTTGCCTGAGGGGCCTAAAACTGCTTCGTCGTCGTTGGTCGTTCGTGACGAAGAAAAAGTGTGCGAGAGTTTCTAAACAGCAGCTGATTTAAAGTGTCAATAAACAGGACATTTTTCTGCATATATACCGTATATACGTTGATATAGGCGTTTGACTGCCTGTGTGTGGGATGATCTCTCTTCCTATACGGTTGCTGTAGAAGTGGCAGGGTCAAGCGGTACGCCACTTGGATCAACTAAACGCCCTTCCAGAGATCGCCCTCTACGATAGAAATATTTTCCACCCCCGATCCTCGACCCTCGCTCTCTTCCTCCATTCATTCGTCTTGATAAATCTCTTCGGGATAGATTTTTTTCTTCCCTATCACCAGTACATATCTCCTATCGGGAATTGTGTATATGTTATTTATGAGCGGGTAAATAGACAGGCGAGGTTGTGTGTCTGTGCACGCACAGGCGATCCAGAAACCGTTTCCGGTCTCGAGTGGATAAAGGGAAGTGGGAGAGGAAAAGTGGACCATGACGTTTGCGACTGTCAGGTAAATTTTGTGTATAAAGAGGCTGGTGTTCGTGTGCGTTATTATTCAGCGTATAGTTGTAGGAGGATAGGTTTAGGTTGTATTGATTTCCTTTGGCGCTTGTTGGGTCTGTGGGTGTGTGTGTCCGAAATGATGGTTTGAGCTGAGATTTAGCCTCTGTATTGAGATGGAGAAACGGGAGTAGTAGTAGTATATGGTGTAATGTAATATAATGCCGGGAAAGGGAGAGTGAATGAATTTGGATGGTGTATGTGTATTATTAGCCGGATCTATGTGGTGTGTTGTGGGGATGGATGAATGTGACGTGGATCAAATGGGATGGAAATCCAAGACGCACAGTTGTACTTTGTTGCGCCTTTTCACATACAGCGATATAGCTGAGATGATCAAGTGTCGAGTCCGCCACCTCTAAATCCGCAGGAATTTTGCTGCAGAATTTAATAAATTTAAGCAATCCTCGAATGGAAATAATTTGTATTTAATATAGTCAGATATAGAATAGCGCAAATCAAACATTAAAAAAAAATATTATACATTAGACATTACACATTATAAATATATTATATTAATTTGCACTATTCTTATGTCTCTGACATAAGTACATAAATGTGTTTGACCTTGATTACTTGTATTTTAATGAATATGTTTTGCAAGAAGGCCACTCGGTTTGGTATATACTGCTAGATCGATGTTGCGAAACGTAGTATATAACTTACCATAGAGATTAAATGGACTAAACACAATAACTCCTGACGCATCTAATGAAATACATCAGCAAAAATGCAAGAACTTAGTAATTAACTACCGTAAGTAGCTGATTTTTCCTTTTTCAAGTTCGTTTCCATACTATACTATATATTCTTTGACGAATTAGTCTAACTTACCAATGTGTTGATAATTGAGCATTTTTGTTTGCGCTTTCAATACTGTACAAAAATTAACATCCCGAATCGCCAATAACTATTCTTTTTATGCATGTTTTTGTATGTATGTGCATTGCGCATAGAATAGTATTGATTAAGAATAGTCATTCTAAGCATGTCCAGAACGTTCTATTTATGCCCACAACAATAAGACCCCTAGGCAATAGATTGTTGTCTAGCCGGGCTCATTTCTCATTTCCGATGTTGCTCGATCGTGTCTTTCAGCGTGTGTCTGTTGATTAAAATTTCCACCGCGAACGGTCAAAGACCCGAGAGAGGTCGCATTGTAATTTGTGAAGAGCTTCTTGAGTTCTCCTGTCATATCAGGGGATCGGGTCATGACAAACTGTGGCGCCCCCAACCGAGTGTGGAGATTTGGTGCCGGAAACTGTGAAAAAGGAACGCGAGAAGGTCTATGTCGGAAGTGTCGCTTGCCTCGACGCTGAGGCCGCCTTTGGAGGTCCGCCCACCGGAAAGTGACTGCTGGCTAAGCGCAGCAGACATAACAACACCATGCATAGCAAAGGAAGGGAGGGGATGCAAATTTGGAAGGCAGTGTCGACGGTCATGCATACGTCCCATCTCTTCCTTCTCTCTCCGATCAATATAGTCCAAGCCAGCCTAGTACAAGATAGTTGGACTAGAGGTCGTAAACTTCCCCACAGAGACCGGGTGAGGATTATTGACAGTCTGAACGTGCTCTTGGTCGAGACTTTAATCGCCATGTCGTGTCGGTGGCGTGTGCTGCTGACTTCCTGTGAGGCGGAATCGCGTATAAATCAAAAACAATCAAACACTTCTCTCTCGCTCTTTTGGACTCTGGCGCCTCGAAGTCCGATACCGGCACAAGCAGACTTAGCCAAAATAAATAAAAGTATGTTACAACTGCAAAATTTCGTACAGATATTGTGAATGAATGAAAGAACACTTATTTCATCCTATTTTATTCTATTTGTTTTTTTTAGTTTATTTTATTTGAACGCTAAAACAAAAACGAAAAAGAAAACTAAAATCATAAATTTTTCTGCGCGAGACTTTAATTTACAGTTCGGAATTTATTTTATAAATAAGCGTTTAAAAAACTTGTTTTAAATTGTACGAAAACTGCCTCCTGTTTCAAATTTTGTATAATTCTGTATCTTCTAAATCAATACATTCATTTTTCCGACTAAAATCCATTCATATATTTTAGTTGAATTGCAACACTTGTTTCACTACTACATAAGTTTATGAATTGCGGAGGTAGTCGACTGTAGGGGTAGTATCTTTCTTTGGAAAGGACCCTGGGACCAAAAGGGTTTCCAAAAAATAAGTTATAATTGTAAAGTGATGATCAGTCGTCTGTGGATGAGAACAAATTTCAGCGGCAAAACTTCTCGGCAATTTTCGATGAAAAATGAAAGACTACATGCCGAAAGATCCCATAATTACAAAGCAGTATGAGAAAACGATTAGCGAATGACTGCATAAAAATGTGTGGGTGGACAGTAGAGAAAATATGTTAAAAATTTGGGGTAGAAAGATATGTGGGTCGGAGATGAGAAGTGGACTTTAAATTAACTGCTAACTGTGCGACTAAACATCGTAAAGACATATGCGAATATCGCCAGCATGTCAGGCTTGCCTTTTAACGCGTGTGACTGTTTACAGTCTACATCATCCCACAAGATCAAAATAGATCATGTAAACCTTGACTTTGATCGGGGAGGGTCTGGTCTGTCTGTCTGTCCAGCAAGCCTGCACGCCATTTTTCAATCAAACCGTTCTTTTCAAACAACAAACCATTTTATTCTGCGTCGTCAGCAGACAAAACTCTCCTTCACCCAATTGTTACGCGACTCGGCTCGTGCAAAATCATTTGGTGCGAACCGAGAAATATTTTACAACAATTACGACTGCAATCTTCCGTTAAAATCTCCGGTTGCGATTTCAGCGATTATTACGTGAGAGACCATTTCTTTCACTCGCTTGCACTTTTTCTAGATAACGATTCGCACAAAGAAAAATTGGGTCATTGAGAGATCGTCGCAACCTCACGGACTTTCACCAACCACATGGCTTTTCATCTCTCAAAAAAATAATTACAGACTGATGCCGTTGTGGAGCCAGAGCTTGTAATGCATTATTCCGTAGACCGCTAATTAACCACATTTTTTTGCGCATTACATACAATTCAGTAACATACGTCTCTGCATTGGAATAATTTAATTTCACCCTCGTCGATGTTATACACCATTTTGAAAAACTATTTCCGTCTTGTTAATCAATTTATGAATTGAATACCACATCGGAGCTTGCTAACATTTTTAAATTAATATAAAATAAAAATCGTAAATATATGAGTTAATTGGAAAGTTGAGTTCAAGTGTGGACTCAGCCGATATTTTTCATCAGGATCATATCTAAAAATTAATCTAAAAAGCTTTCTCAACACTTCTTGCACTAGCACCCTAATAACTCAGTGGACTTTCTTGACGGATAAGCATGTTTACCGCATGTTAATACACACGCCACACCCTACCAGCGCAGTTAATAAACGAGAACGGAACAGGCGATATTATTTGCTCAGAACGTTTTACACGCTCCAACAGTTCAATTGGAGAGCGGGAGAAATCAGACAACACACACAGAATGAATGAAAAATGAATAGAAACGATTACTCCGCTGTATATGGTGGCGCTGCGAATACAGTCGTACTGTCATACATCTTACCGGCGGAAGACTCAAAGGGAAGGGAAGGAATCCAAAACACGATGCAAGTACCCTTAGGAAAAAGGGCGAATGGGCGGGCGCAACTAGTCTTCCTCCTCCGACGAGACAGGACGGATGTCTGTTTGCGTCGGGGCGTCTCTCTTCTCTCCGTCCGTCGTTCCGTCAGCCGTAAATACACAGCCGGTCTTTATCAGTCCCCGTTCCGTTCCTTCCTTCCTTTTGGCCTTCCGCTTACTCTGCTGCTGCTGCTGTCGGAAAGCGAGAGAAAGAGAGACCTCTCTAATCTGCTTCTGTTGACATTGAGCCGCAGAGCGTAGTAGCGATAGTAGTAGTGTGCACGTTGATATTCTCGCTCGCTCGCTCTAGACGCGACGGACCGACATTTTACAACCTTCCCTCATAATTCTCACATAATTATCTCACTTTGGAACGTGGCGGTTATATTATTGGTTCACCCTTTTCGACCTCCGCCTGCCTGTGACTTTGTGCAACCTGAAGGACTTTTTGAGGAGGACCTTGAAGGACTTCCGGTAGTATTTTTGACGTGTGATCCATCGAAACGGGTGGTTTATCCTATGAATAAGGTAGGCCTCCGGGAGCGAGACTAGTTGACATGAGCACGCGTTCAATGAACTTGTTTACTTCGCGGATTGAAATGGATTCGGCTGAAGTGTGCGTGTGTCTCCTTTTCCCCGTTGGTTCTGTTCTGTCATCCGCAGAACAGGAGAGCAAGCACAGCCTGCTGCCCTCTATTTTTCAACCCCACGAGAGTATTGATCCATTTTCAGACATGCTGCTGCTGGTCTACTGTACAAACATTCATGTTTAAATTCACGATACATATCGCCGGCCGGGACCTCTTTTTTACATAAATAATTGATGAATTTTTCATTACGAAAATGTTATAAATCCAAGATATTAAAAATTATTTCTTGAATAAATAAGCATCGAATGCCTGTTCCATCATTTTATTTCCATTAGATCAGCCTCTTGGACGGAACAACAAGTAAAATTTCCTCTGAACAAATATGCGGGGAAAAAACCAGATGTCAGACGGTACCAAAGTCAGTCACATTTCCAACGACCGTTCACGTTTTCGAACTCTTTAGTAATTTATGTGCTTTCTAGAACTCTTATCTCTCTGGTAATTGTGTGTTCTGCCCCCCCCCCAACTCCCAATGGTCCTAACAACTTTTTGAACAATCAGGTTGATTTTGTATCGTTTTAGAAGTTTAAAAAACTGCTAAGAAAAATATAAAATACCGCATTTCGTTCCCCCTGCTGGGATCGGAAGTGGCAGCCTGAAATTGTTCCTTTTCACACATCGCTCGTATACCATTTGGAGATTAAATTCGTTGGTTTGTTATACCTCCGTGTGAGCCAAGGTGCAAAAATGAAAGTTGAACTCGGTTTCCGGTTATTAAGATCGGCCAGCGACCGTTCCGTTTGTTCCGTCTGTTCCGTTCCGTTTCGTTCCATATCCCATTCCTGAACAATCTTCACTGTGGATTATAGTCGAGGGTTTTTTCCGCCATTTGACAGTATCATTTAGTTAATGGTGTGACATGTTGGGACTCGTATCCTGCAAATGGATGCGAGGGACTGCATGCCTGCCAGCGGTGACGTTGAACGAACTACATACACACACACACACACACACACGTAAATGTTACACAACCTGATTGATGGCAGAATGGAACAGCGGAACGCTTTGCTAATCGCCTTGAACCATGAACCTTGCGAAAACGCTTTTTGTCTATTTGTCCTGTTCGTCTTTTATTGAATTATTCCGATTAGATTATGGTTACATCGAAATGAACTTTTGTAACCTGGTCTCAATACCCATCAGTGTATATATAATTTTAATTTGTCATATATTTATAGTACAATAATATAAATAAATAAATTCTGTAGAATATGTTTTATATAAATACATATTACACATGCCAGTAATATTATTCATTGATAATTTTGTAGCTTTACTTATTTTGCTGACAGTGAGCTAATCGTATATATTTATATTTATATTTTTAGTGCTGAAGGAGCAATACAGCGACCATGTTCGCCGTCATCATCTAGACGACCAACGCGTCCCACGACCACATCTCGGACTAATCACCTTCTTCATTTTCATTACAAGGACCCTAGTGCAGCTTACCAGCCTCCAATCGGCTCCTTCATCGCTCTAGCCCAGACGCCGAGCAGCAACCATTCCGGTACAACCTATTTCACAAGTCAGATATTCCTTCCACCACGGTATCTTTCCGACTCGTTCCGCTGTTCCGGTATTCCCCGCTCGAGTAGTGGATTGTATTCAGTGACCGCCGCACGACCGCCCCTATCGGCTATTGTCCTTCATCCGGTCAATTTACTGCAGCAACAGCCGGCACCACCGCCTCCTCCACAGGCTAAACTTGTTTTGCCTGGTTCCGCTAGAAGTCGGATAAGGCAGCATCAGGCGAGAGAAGAGGCTGCGGCAGCACACAAAAAGTCCGTCAATAATTCGACAGAGCCTATCGGTATGGTCTTCTGCCTGCCTCACTTTCTGTCTGACTTGTCTGCCTGCCTCTCAATCAATTTTTCTGTCTGTCTGCCTGACTGCCTCTTGAGCAAATTTTCTGTCTGTCTGTCTGTCTGTTTGTCTGTTTGTCTGCCTGATTTCACTTTCGCTTTCTGCGTTTATATAACTCTCAGAGAGCTTTTCTGTATGTCCGCTTGCGGAGTGTCTGTTAGTGAGTGGTCTTAGTGTACATCTACCTTTATGTTCAACTTTTAAAGTTGAATGCTTTAAAGTTCTACTTCAATTTCTTTACAGGGAAGAAAGACAGCAGTATGGCAGCTACAGCAGTCCATTTATCCAGTCCACCGCCGTCATCCACCAGCACGCCACACCACATTCATCATCACATTGCTCCAGCAGGTTATCACAACTATTCCGGCTACTATACGCAACAAAATGATCACGGCTCACCGACGGTGATCGTCACAGACGCCATGAGTCAGCACATTCATCCCGCCGAGCACTTTACCCCGTCCAGGGGCCCAACGGGAATCGGCTATCCCGGTGGTGCTCACGGACACAATCCCGTTGTTATTCGAGTCGTACAAAAACCTGTTGAATCGTAAGTTTCTAAATGAAGACGGATAAACAGACAGACGGACAGACGGATGGAAAAAATGAGTTTAAGACTTTCTTCTCTAATAGGTTGATGGTGGACGGGGAGAATCCTTTCCGACCGAACAGCGACCTCTACAAAGAAGCAGATGAGTTAATCAAGGCCTATACATTACCACGAGGTTCTGCCTCGCCGAGTCCTCTTCCAGCATCTTCCGCATCCAGTGCAGATCAAGTCAACAGCGAGTTCCCCCATCTTTCCGATGGCGGAAGCCATGCCAAACCTCAGAGCCCAGTTAAGGAACTGCCCAGTTCCGCTTCGTCTTCCTCTTCAAGCGTGTCTGAAGGCAAGCCTCAATCACCACGAGAAGAGAAAGTTCCCACTAAAGAAAATGGCTACGAGGTGGAACGACCGAGAGGGAAAAGCGATACTTCCACGGAAGAAGAGGAACGGCCAAAGGAGCAACGGGACACCCAACAGGGAAAACAGCCCGCTTCATCCGGCAAAACCAAAGATAAAAAGAAGAAACGAAAACCTGTTGGCTGCGGCGGTGATAAAAGCTGCTCCATTATGTAGCACCGCTTTAGGCGCCTATACATACTACGTCGTGAGCGTTCAAGAGGTGCTGCTCATTTTTTGCAGGAGCTCCTCCTCCATTTGATTTTTGTTTTCACGTATCAGCTTCTATATATTCTAAGCTGGCGCGCTTGGTTTTCGATTTTTTGTTCCTATCTCGAAGATGATATCCGTTTCTGAATTCAGTCTAAAAGCAGTGCCGGTCCACGATGCGTGGCATTGTCAAAAAGTTTAAAATTCGACTATTAGTGACCTCATGAAAAATCGATGCTAACTAATGCGGTAGACACCCAATGACGAGACGGATGGACGGACAAACGGAAGGATGGATACCACCCCAAAGTTGTTACGGTCGGGCCTGAATGAACAACCAAGAAACGAACCGGAGTAACTGGCACCGTCCGGCGTTTAGCGGTGAAAGGGGCGGCCGTTCGGTTTCCCAGATGACGATGGTGCCACATTTGTTGCTCGAGACGGGCGTGTTCTATCGGCCCATCGGTTCATCAGTCCGTTCAACTTTCACTCAGTCCGTCCGTCGGTCCGTCCATCCGTCCATCCGCCTGTCCGCCTGTCAGTCCATCCGTCAAGCCTTCTGTCCGTCCGTTCATCTGTCAGTCCGTCAGTTCGTCCGCGTGTCCGTCCGCCTGCCCGCCATCTCGGATGACGGTACGGGTAACTTGATGGGCCCTTTGACCTGTCCTTCAGGCACGACAGTTTTGGAGTTCCCATTTCCGACAGTCCAATCCGTTCCTCCATTGGTAAATAAATTTGATTGTGCCGTAGATAGGTCGGTTGGCTCCTTTTTCAAATTATGTTAGTTTGAACTTTAAGATGATTTGAACTTGAGTTTTACGTACAGTTTGAATTGTTTTAATATCAACATGGGGGCTAAAATACGCAATTGATGCAAGTTCCTTTCAGCCCGCAAGCAACCTGGTTTAAGTACCTGACCAACATCGTGCCAGCTGTTGCTTTTGGGGAGCCCTTGGAGCTGTCCGACCCGGTGGGTTTCGCAAATTTGACCGAAAAAATTGCTGTTCATTACGCCGCTTATAAGGCGCTCGGTGTTTGGGCTGAGTTCCTACCCTTTCTCTTACACTTTCCTAACACGTTGTCCCGTCAAATCTTTCGAAAGAGCCTCCTCAACATGTTGGTATTTCTTAACGAAAGGATTATGCGACCGGATGCAGTTAGTGGTTCAAGTTATCTGTCAACCTACCAGCGGGAGATGCAGAAGGAGAAGGAAATGAGTAAAACGCTTTCCAAACAACTTTTCACCGGTAACTTCAGGCAGGGTCTACAGAATGTGCACTTACATGTCAGTGACTGAGATTTCTTTAAACGTACTTTCCAAAGTGCCGTTTAATTTCAGAGAAGAGATAAGTTTATTGGTTTAATATTAAGAAAATTCTAATTGGTCTGTGCGAAGATACTTTTAAAGTCAAAATTAGCCTTAAGTTTTAGAAAATCAAATTATAAATAACATTTTTTTATTTATTGTTTAATTTTATTTTTATTACTACTAATTTTTTTAAATTTTTAAATTTTTAATTACAATGCACTCAAAATCTGGATTGGGCTTTCACATAAAATAACATAATTAATTAAGCAAAGGGTAACCATGAAACGACAACCTTTTTTTTGCCTATACAGAATCGCAGTTACGAATGTCATTATTTGACCTTCTCGCCGCGGAGGTCCGCAGCACGGTGCTGACCATTCACTGGGTGATGCTCTTCATGTTTAAGTACTCCAAGATCATGGAAAAGGTCCAGGAAGAGATTGACAGTAATGTCGACCGTGTGAATATCATCACAACCAACGAAAGAGGTAATACAATCAACTACATGTATATCTATCAAATCGTGTTAAACAAAATTATTGTGACGAATTGATTGCTTTGATTGTCTAGCCCGTTTGTCCTGTACGGAAGCAGTGATCCTGGAGGTGTAACGGTGCGCTTCTCCCATACCCATCAGAGTGCCCCGCAAAGCAGTGGACGACATCATTATTGACGAGTACACAATCCCAATTTCTTTTCCATTCATCACGACCCAAGGTGGTGGAACAGATCGGGTCGGTTAGGTATGTTCTATTATTGCGTATAAACTTACAAATGGGCGAGTGCATCCAAATTCCTAAACAAGTACAGAACCATTTTCCCGAATATTTATCTCTGGCCCGCATAAAAACTATGAGGAAAGAAAACCAAAACGAAAATGGAAAAACTACGAAGCCACAATTTAACGAAAAGTGAAAACACGGAAAAATTAAAATCTTCAAAATGAGGAAAAATACAAACATTTGAGAAAATGTGGTTCGGTAATGGGTATTTTACATTTTCTTGGAATGCATTCTTTGGTTCATTCTAAATTCAGTTTCTTAATTAAACAGCTAATCAATTAAACGTATTCACAGGACTGTGTCAATTCCGTTTCACAGCAGTCATCAAGATACTAACCAGTTAGCGGTCAAAACGTATTTTTCTAATTCATTCTAACATTTGGTTTTTCCACTTTTATTTTTTTATTTATGTAATTTTCCTCATTTCTCTCCTTTTGGAGTTTTTAGTTTTTCCGTGTTTTCATTTTTGGTTAATTGGATTTTCGGAGTTCCATTTTCGTTTTTTCGTAATTTTTTCTTAGATTCCATGTAGGCTGTATCCCTTGTATTATGAACATATAGAACAGGGACACTCTATTCACCGTGTAGTTCATCTTGGTGACATCGAAACTGCTCCTGAAGTAGCCTTTGCCATTTAAGTAGCCAGATTTAGTCCCGGCATCAACTCTCAGCGCATGCGTGATATGGAAGATGGGCTCGAGCTAGATCTCCGCCAAAAATATCCTGATGCGGTAAGTAATAATCAAAACTAATTTCTTTTAAAAAAAGCACATTTTTATCTACCCTCTTTTTCTCCCTCTCAAAAGGCTGATTTAGCGAAAGAAGGTTTTCATATAGCCCGACAGATATCTGGTGGCGACCTACAATTTCGTCTTCCTACTGGACATTGTCGGGACGGTAACAACATTGATTAACCTCTTCCACAGAGCCTTAGAAAAAAGTCCGACATAATTATCTGCATTGTGAATTGTGATGAACAGGTAATCTCTGTGAGAATGGTCTACGTCTATCGCTCTCAACAATCGGGTTCCCGTCTGATCGGCGGTGACCAATTACCGTCACCTCTATATGCACGCTACGCGTACACAATGGACCCTGTGGAGTGTGGACACTGGACACTCACACAGAGGCCAAGGGCTAATTGGTTCGCCGATCAATCGTACTCAGACAAGTGGTATCCAGACAATTCCCATCCAGATATATATCCTAATCATAGACATTTCGTATCAGTTGACAAGTCGTGCCAAGAAAATTTCACCTCGGACATCCCATACAGAGGTTCATGTGGTACAGCTGTGCCGAGGTTACTTTGTGG
The DNA here is from genome assembly GCA_001579985.1 of Hypsibius dujardini. Taxonomy (NCBI): domain Eukaryota; kingdom Metazoa; phylum Tardigrada; class Eutardigrada; order Parachela; family Hypsibiidae; genus Hypsibius; species Hypsibius dujardini. Next base: position 16,429 of record LRSR01005376.1, on the reverse strand, counting down.
GTCGCTGTTTGGGTTTTGGCAAGCGGTGTGGGACATCTGACGTCATATTTTTTGCCCAAGTTGACCGGTTTATTGAAAACAAAAATTCTGCCAGAGTGCCAAATATTATCAGTCACTCATCCATAAATTTTGGTACAGCAATACTTTAATGATTTTTGGAACAGCACCAGGGTGGAATTAAAAAATTTGAAATTTTGATTTGTCCCACACGGCATGCCGAAACCCAAGCAACGACCCACAAATTAACATCCGCACATCTGTACGGGATGACAACTGATATTCCGTCCGCCGGAAACAGTGCACAAGCTGATTCCTCTCAACATTGACAGCGTGGTCTCAACACGATCACCTCAAATACTTGACTTTTCTTCGTACCTTGTGTGCGAAGTACACGAGAAAAGTTGAGTCTACTGATAAGCTTTCAGGCACAATCGGTTCAATCACTTTGAATGCGTAATGATTTTTTCTGGAATCCCGGCAAATTTTTGGTTCGATGTACATTCAATGTATTAGTAAAAAGTGTTTAGGGTCTATCGGTATGCGAATAGTAGGGATAGAATGTCAGGGTACGAAATGTACCCCGATACCAATTCAGGGGTACGCTATGACGAGTTGTTTCGGCACGAAACGTCGGGGCGCCCCTAATGCTTAGTTAACTTTTGCGTATCAATCCATTCAATGGAAAGGTTTTCTATTTTATTTGGAGTTGGTTGCGATCGGTCAAGTGGTCGAGATCAACAACAACCTGACCGTTTGTATTGGAACATTAATCTTTAGAGAACTCAATTCGTGAAAATATTTCTGCAAAGGCTAATTGCCAACTGGTTTGGAATCAAACTCCGGATTGGATGATATTCCTGGCAGAATACTCTTTAACTAATCCAGCTAACTTACACTAAAAAATCTTATTTTCAAGACAGTTTATTTATATAAAAGAAGAGTCAACCCGAGTTTCCAAATCCCGTTCAATTTACAGTAGAAAGAAGAGTACCGGTAAAGATGGAAACAAATTAAAGTGGGTAGAGGACAAGACTCTGGCGAAACGGGCGTAACAGGACGAACGAAGGGAGCAAAATAAGAAAGGTCCAATGCTATACTTCCTTCGGCGATGATGAAGAGGAGGAGACGGCATCTCCAGTCGCCGGCTTTTCCACCACCGCTACCTTTGTGGTGACAGGAGCGGGATTTTTTTTGGGTGAGTCTAATGTGATAGTGACCGGTCCATTCATCTCGCAGGAGATGCGAGTGGTCACACCGAAGAATCCCTTCTGTATTTTATCCGGCGCGTAGAGCTTGCCCAGCTGCGTGAGAACTTTCTCGTACATGGGCTCACTCTCCGCTCCCGGCATACACTCGTGAAAGTCCGGCTTGCTGCCTTTGCTGGTGATGGCCAACAGAGTGTACTGCAACAAACACATAACAACCCAAATTCAAAGGTTGTGTAAAACAAAACAAAAACATTTGCATCCTTAAATAAGAAAGCTACACTGCAAATCATTTTAACATTAAAATTAATCTTAAAATAATTTTCGAAATTATAAATTAATCTTTGACTGCGCTCTGATAAAATAAATTTGCCAAAAGTAAAGTCGTACCAATAGAGCTTGATTTGAGCAACACTGCAAATTAATTACAATGAAACGTTTGAAAATGCGTCTGGATAATAATTTAATCAATTCTGTTGCCATATAGAGCCAATGAACCCAGGCAGAAACATTGAGCGTGAGGCATGAGGACTGACAAGTGAGTCCACTCCACTGGCATAGTATGTACTTAAATCGCCATTCCTTTGAATCAATCAATCGATTGAGCCAGATAACACGCCAATCGTCCAATCAACCTATCATATTAAGTTCTTACTTGGCTGATGCAGAGTATTTCCGCTCCTGCTTCCTTCACCGTCAGCTTCCATTCACTCCCATCTTCGGCGTCAAAAAGCCGCAGGCCGAGAATCTTCTTCACCATCCACTCCAGGTCGGCGGACTGATCGGTGCGGTGGATTCCGAGGAATATAAGCAGACCTGCTGAGATGGAACGCGGTTCATCCACCGAATCCGCAGCGCGAGGTCGAATCGACGCGTGAAACACTCGTTGCACCACTGCTCGCATTCTCTCCGCATCCACACAAACAACTGACTCACATTCGAATTATGTTCATTTAAAGAATAGTCCACGTCGAGCGAGCAGCGGGCGCTTTTAAAAGGGAAATAACGTGAGATTGATTGATCATTGATGACGTCTTCGTTGGTCCATCTGGCATGCCATAAAGTCCTACCGGGTCGCCAAACTTGAATCCAAGAACTCAATCACAAGATGTGCGAATCGATTCCTTATGTTATTTACTAATTGAAAATAGAACGATATTACACTAGAATAAGACATATAGTCGGCAGTACAAATAAACGAAATGAAAAGACTCAAAAGAGGAGTAGAAATGTGTTCATTATGCAGATTGTCTGGACTTTTGTGGTGGCCGTGTGGCTCAAAAGTCACAACCACAGACATCGTGTCAGTTGAGAGCTTTTCCACATTACCATCTCTATTAGTACAATCTCTATACAAATGATAATAGTTAAATATAAAACAGATTTAATTACTTAGGAATCGTTCAGCGGAACATCAACTTCCTTCTCCGATGCTTGAATGCACACTTGTAAGCTGCTCTTTCAATTAACATTAGCTTTTACTTCCGGTCAGTTTCCCCTTGATTACTTCGACACAGGTCGCCATCTTGTGTGGGAAAACAATTCCCGTCGAACGATGTAACAAGTTTAATTATCCAAGAAAAGAGCAACAGACAATTTTGCAGATACGCACATGATTAGAATGCTTGCCTCACCGAGTCAAGTTATACAACTCGATCAGAGCACGGCCAACCAATGACCGAGTTAAATAGTTTGACTCGGTAAGTCAAGCATTATGATCATGCGAACAAAGGTGGGATAATTAAAATCCGTTGGACATTAATTTCGTCACAGACGCCTTCATAGTTCCTCCTCCAGCCCCTTGCGAAATGTGTGGTCCCTTGCCCGGACTATAAGTGGGCGGGGCCTCGGGTTTGTGGAGCGTCCAGACGAGGAGCTTATCGTGGTGCGCCGGACCGGGATGGGTGGCACTCATGGCGAGAAGCTTGTACCCGACCGTCTCTAGTTTGTTGAGGACAATTCGCGGGACCGCGTGGATCAGATAGCCCGGCTCGTAGCCGCGGTCAAAATGGTCGTGCAAGCGAGCTCCTAGAAACTGCATCAGTCCAGGGTCCGAGTTGGGGTCCCCGACCCAAGTTACACCGCCGCAGCCGCCCTTGTACTCGATGATTACATAGGGCATTCTTTATCAATCCTTGCGCCGAAATATGTGTTGGTACCTGCAAGAAGACAGTCTCGGATGAGACATCGAATTTCCACATAAAATATAGGGTTAACATAAAAGGGATTATTCCGAGGGGAGGCGTTGAAATAAAACGCAACTGCGATACATATCGATTGCAAGTAATGCTTTTGTGAAAAGAGAGTAGTGGGTGGGTGTTTTTTCGTTACTCGGATCGTTGGGTTATTGGGTAATAAGGCCTGGGAAGAAAAGGCATGGGATACGCGCAGATGCTGCGCGATTGAGAGCACGGATTGGATTGTTATTATGGGATGAGTGAATGAGTAAGAATGAATAATGGGAAATGGGGCTGCGCCTGCGATGATTGAGATTGTTAGTGGGGAGTGATGCGCAAATGCTCTTCGTCCCGGATCCGGTGGTCGTTGTCGGTTGCTTTTTCGGGCGGATGTACAGTATCGTGAACATGATTTGCTGATGCTTTTGGGTGATATTGCGTATTCAGCGGCAAGCAATATTTGACGGACTAACGGGTCCATGATGCAGTTAATTCGCGCATATTTCGGCTTTTCACTCCCTCTACGTCCGCGATGATGGCCTCATCGTAAATTGATTATAATGCTTTTTATGTTGGGGAACGAAAAGCAAAATACAAGACAATTCCCAAGATTATATATTTAGAACGGAAAGGCTGTTTTATCCCCCTTTCTGGGACGCAAATAGACCCTGGCTATTTTGCCCTTCTTTGTATGCATCACCAGGGCCCAAATCGCCCCTGCTATTTTACCCTTCCCCATGTTTTCCTTCCGTCCGTCGGATAACGGGCGGACGGACGACGGATGAACGGGCAACACGACGGATGGATAGACAATGAAGGGACAAACGGACAGCATGGGAGGGGTAGAATAGCCATGGCGCTAGTTTGTCCTTACTGATGTCTTTTTTATTGTTCAATTTTTAATGTTAATCGAGCGGCCAACCTCGCGAGGGGTATAATAGTCAGGGTTTTATTGAGGTTCAGGAAGGGGTAAAACAGCCGGGTGTTACTGCGTCCCATACGCTACAAGAAAGGGGTAAGTAAGCTGTAGCCATATTAGAAAGGAAAATTTAACACCAAGGACGCAAGGCTAGAGAAATGTTAAGCAGCCATAAGAAATTACGGCTTATAGTTTTCTGCAATATTTCGGTATGTTTACTGTATCTCTGCTGTTACTGTTTCTGTTTCCCTACCGTATGTTGGGTTGCAAACTACCTAAAAATGAATATGGTTTACTGCCAGTGCTTATTTGTTTATCTTTTGATTGATTTCCTACCGCTGCTTGTAGCTTATATTAAATTTCAAGTATTATAAGACGCTGAGAAGCAGAGAACGGTGCAACTTGCCTGCGGTTACTACAGTATACAAATCAAGCAAAGTGGTCAGGGTGGTAAAATTACCTATTGGATTTTCCACTGGGGCAACTTTCACTCTCTCACTGTATACACGCAACACAATCTCACACTGAACACGCCCATTTGAAGCAGCGAAAAACAGCGGCTTGCCTGAATGACATAAGAGCTCGCAAGGAGTCTACTTGCTACCAGTATAGTCATCGAAACGGTGTCAACCTTACACGCTGACCTCCTATATATTTTTCTCCACTCCATTTTGTACGGCATCCCACGCGCAGCTCTAATTAAATCTTTCCTCCATTGATTTGGCACTCCAGTTTCCGCTTGCGCTGTTTTATTATTGCACTCGAAGAGTCACAAACTCTTCCCGTTCCCGCTCAATCTTTACTGCTTTATCGTGAGTACTCCCACCATAATTTGTATAACCGCTTTCTTCTTCACAATTATTTGATTTTTCCACAATGAATATATAATTTTGAAAACTAAATTCATTATAAAATAAAACGAAATTCGCACCGGTATTATCCATAAAACTTGTTAATACTCTGAGACCCGAGCTATCTTTAAGACGTAATAATTTATTCTTTCCGTCAAAGTGTTTCATGTTTCATTTCTTCTTGCAATATTACGTGTGTGATCCTAGCATACTAGTTAGCTTAGTAGCTGACAGAAAAAATGTAACTTTTATATTTTCTTCGTATTCCAACAGATAAAATGGAGACTGAAATACTCCCTTCTCCAATGAACTCGGTCAGTAATGCAGCAGCCGTGAAATTGGCTAAGCTGAAAGCCAAATTAGCCTCTGATCGTGCACGTGACAGGCGCCATCCATCTTCCCAACAAGAATCTCCCCTCGCCCGATCAAATGGAAGTGACGCAACGACGACCCAGGATCTACCCACCAGTTCGCCAGAAGAAACATTCGATTCCCCCTCCTGCCCTTCCTCTCTATCCGAGGAGGAAAGCGAGGACGAAGACATGACGCGACCTGATGATATGTACAGTGACGCCGAAGAGGCTGACGGTATCATGGGAAAAGCCGCAACTGTCATGTGGTCCGCTGTAGGCGGCGTCATCGATGCTGCCGCTACTGTCATAGAGCGGGTTAAAGGCACTGCGGAAGGGGAGGATGACAAATCGGAAGAAGACGTGCCGGATGTCAAGTCCTCTGCAGCATCCACACGATCTCCACGGAGGGAAGATGATGTACTTAAATCCATTCCTTCCACTGTCCACGCTCAACTTTAACCTCTTATATAGGCTTACTTTTTTTCTCCAAGAAGGCAAGACTTGAAAGTAGTTACGCAGTACTGGTAGATCAATCTCAGGAACTCTTTGCTAAGCTTTTTCATTCGGAACTTAAACCTGTTCCTTGTGAGTCAGGTTCAACATGCATACTCGTATAATATGTTAATGGTCTCCACGAACTCTTTTTGTGTTCGATTTTGATACAAGGGAACTATTTTCACATATTATTCCGCAATACCTTCTGCTGATTAAGGGCAATCCGACGCTTTATTTGTGTTGAAAATTTTGCTGGTCGCTGACGGCGTTGTAGTTTACCGTTGTTCAGTTACAAAGAAATTACTAACAGTCTTGGCAAACTTTTCATTTTGGGATAGGTCGACATGTTTTTTCATGTTTTCTTTCTGACTAGACACAGTAGATATAAAAACACTCATTTTTGGAGTTACAAATCTGAATACCTATCGAAACAGTTTTAAACGCAGTAAATCTGAGGAAATTTGTCTAATCGAATTTTTAAAGGAATGTCCAAATGAGAGAAAGATGACCTGGTGACATCTAGGATTGGTCAACTTGGACTCCCAACCGACTCCAAAGTCGCCGGAGTCACGGTTTGGAGCCGTCGACTCCATCAGATTCCGCACTGGGCAGTGAACCCTTATGAATTAGCTACATTTTGGATACAATATCGAGAAGCGGGGTGAAGTTCAGATCGGAGTTGGCGACTCCAGAGTCGGACCCCTACGTAGATTATATCAGAAGTTCGACTCCGGAAGTCGCTAGAGTCGTCGATCGATTGACTCCGGCAACTCTGGAGTCGGCTCTAAGATGAACAACCCTAGTGCCGTCACATGACTTATTTGAAAAAAATAAAAAACTCGGGGGCCTGTCATAAAATTTGGACTAAAACAAGCGCTGGATTCCCCTTTAGTTACTACTATAACAAAAACTCTGGTCCGTCTGAGGAAAAAAGCAGAAATTCTCCAGTTGTTAAATCAAGTAAATTAAGTAAGTAATGTGTCACTCTCGGGTTTTTATCCGTCCATTCTCCATTCGGCCCATTTTCATTCAGATTTCGAAAGTGAGAACCATTTCCAGACGGAACATATATAAAAGGAGATGGCCAGCTCATAACACGAACCATTGCTTGTTTGTTGTGGTGTAATGTAGCATTACACGTGAAAATGAGAAGTCTAGGCTTTCGATAAAACGAACGGACTGTCAACCAAACATCTTATCCGGAACACGGCACGTAGAACCGGTGGAAGCATGGGCGGTCCCCGAGACATGTTTGACGGGCGTTTCGGTGGTCGGAAAGTCCTTGGTCGTCCACTTGTTCCCAACCTGTGTGCCGTCATTCTGCACGCACCAACACTGCCCGACGGAAAGGTCGCACTGGGTCGCTATGAAGCTCCCCGTTTCCTGATCACATTGCGGGATGTAACTGACGGCTGAATCACCAGTGGCCTTCGTTCTGGCGGCATGGAGACTCCGAAGACGAGCTCGCTTGGCCTGGGTGGCACACTCGCAGGATATGGGACCGTCGGTCGGGCCGACCAACACTCCGGTGGTGTAGATGTCAACGCAGAACTTTTGCCCGCTTTTGAGGGTTTGTATGCGTTGGAGAGTGTTGTTTTTAGGGTCACACGCGGGGATCCATGTGGTATTTTCAGTGGCGGTTAGCTTGGCAAGTTGCTGACAGTCTACCGGTTTATTCCGATGGCGTCCTGATAACTCTAATTAAAAGTAAAAACAATAACATAAATTGAACAGCAATGAAAAATGATGTTGCATATTAAATCTGTTACTATTGATTATTTTTTTTACTGTATTACTTTATTTCCTTTCTTTATTCTTAATTATTTGTTATTATTAAAGCTTGGTTTTTGTGTTGCTTTTTTACGTCTTTTACCTGGCACAATTATGCGTATACGCTCTGACACAACGGTTATTAAATTAACCTGGGGGGGGGGACAAAAGTTAGTACTAATTTACAGTAATGATTTAATCATAGAGAATAAATATTGAAAAGTATAGCAAATTATATCGATAATTTTGCGGAGAAATACGCAGTAGTTGGAAGATAACTTACGTGAGCTGTCAGATTTGGAATCATCTGCCAAAGAGGATAAAAATAAAGCAGCAACGATTAGCGATGAGAATAAAAGAGGGAGCATAGTATTCCGGCGAGCCATAATAACGAAGGTTATATATTTTTGTAGTGTCAAAGCTCGTGGTAAAGCCGCGGTCGTATCAACTGCATAGAACGGATTGTTTTTCGAGAAAGTGAGACGTTTGCATGATGTCTTGCTTCCGGGTCCCACATAACATTCAACTGGTGGAGTTAATGATTACCGGTTTTCCCGGTCCCACCTCCGGCAATATCCATCGTATGGTACAGCAGAAATAAAGTCTCCTCGAGACCTCTATTGACTCATCATTTGTTTTACTGAGTTCACTTAACCCTCTGGTTGCCGGGTGTTTTAGGTATACGGGTAGTGCTGGGTCAGCCAAAGTTGGCTTAAATAGGGAAAGTACCTAACTTGAATGGTGGACATGACTAGGGTTCATTTGGCACTTTCCCTGCTCGGTTAGTGCCGTACCGCCAGGCGGCGCTGTTGCGCCTCCACACAACAACCTGACAACAGCTGACATTTTGCCAATAGGGAATCAAAACATCTTCCTAGTGAGTTCAGTTTTTTCATTCCGCTCTCGATTGCTTGTTTATTTCATTTTCAACTGTATTTCGTCGGTATGGTCGTTGGCTAGGACCATTTTTAATTTCGAAGCCCGGAATTTTTTTTTCAGCACGCAACGCAAGTTAGTATGCATGCCATTTAAGTTTAAGCCAAGTTTGGCTTAATGAGTTCTCACCACTTCCGAAAGTTTTTTTCAAAAGTTGTTTTTACTTTATATTTTACGGTTTTGTTAGAGGATCAAAGCAAAAAACCGTATCAAAAAAGTGCAAATGCTCGATGAGCAAATGGAGTTTGAAGGAAGAATTAAGCCAGTGTAAGCTGACCGGCACTCAGAGGGTTAATAACCGCCGTGTTAGAGTGTATGCGTACAAAATTTATCCGCACGGTGTGATCAGAATGTTAATCAAATGATATTTCTCAAATTCAGCTAATCTGAAGATTTATTTAATGAAGATTATTTGCCAAACAAAATATGTTTTAAATATATTTTTATTGTTAATCTAAAACAACACAAGAACCGTAAACTAACGGATCAAAAGCGATTTTCAGTTAAACAGTTTCATTATTGTTTTAGACAGATGTCAAGTTATATATTATCTGCCCAGTAAAATTGAACTGACTACATCAATTGAGGTTTAACTCCACGATTAAGCTAACCGTTAAGCTTAAACTATCAAATTGATCTACCTGCCACAAACGAATATAATTTGGTCTAGGATGGGATAACCTCCTTTTTAACGCTTTGAAGTAGACCCGATTGAAAGCGCGTATTCCCACGTTCTAACGAAAAATAAATGTTTATTCGTTCGCGGAAAAGGTCGTCTCCTGTTCAGTCGGTTGCGCCAGAAAAATGTGTGGAATAACTATTTCAAATACATAAAATACATACGAAAGGATAAAAGGTTAACGAAGGAAATTCACGCGATCACTGCAAAATTCTGCCAGTCTCGGATCTAGACTATAACAATATAAAAAGCACTACGATGCAGGGCTTGACCTGGGACTGACAACAATCATATTGCCGACGGATCGCAGCTGCGGACTGGCCATCACCTCTCTCGACATATTTGGTCGTAGACGAGACAGCACCCCGTTCCCCGCCGGGACCCTTGCCTGAAGGTACCGAATCAGGAGGTTCCTACAAGTCTCATAAGAAATGCACCGTCGATTGGCCTGGCTCATCGGGTACGACGGGCTTCCCATCAAACCCGGCTTCGGAAGCCACGACCACGACACTGGCGAAGGGCTGGATGGTTGGTTGGCTTCATTCACGGCCGGAGGGATGAAGGTTGCAAAGTTCCTTGCCCTTTCCGGAGCGGCCATGGCACCACTGCCACGATTCCAGGGGAACGAAGGGTCGCCACTACCGGGCGAGGAAGCGTAGAGCCGGAGTGCGAACCCGCGGGAAGATGGAAGCATGCCAATGAGTAGGAAGAACAATAAGCTAAAAGCTAAAGCCGAGCAAAAACCATTGGACAATATCATGGTTATCTAGTCAAGTGAAAAATATTCGGAAAAATTAATGAAAATTTAAAGCGGAAATTGATGCCCGAGAATGGGAAGAAAAGTGACCCAAATTATTTGAATTTGTAGGTAGATATAAACACATATGTACCCAGCCCGTTATTATTCCAAAGCTCCAGAGAAATGCACCCAGTTTTGTGCTTATGGCACGCACATCATGCCTGAGAGTTCAGGCAAAAAACAGCCGAAGGTGCTGCAGTGTGTGTGTAACATATGAAACCGACGCAAAAGTTGACGTCGTGTCCGTCAATTACCGGATTAATTTACTCAATTGGTCTCTCCATGCCTGGAGAGACCACGTCGGGATCATCATATCACCGATAGTTTCGACATCCTCCCGGCGTTAATGTTAGATTATTATATAAATCTGAACTTGCACTTACGCATAGTTGCCTTCAAGGCGTGAGAAAGCACCGACCGAGTTCCACGTAGACCGAACAAAGTTGTGGATTAATTCGGCTTTCCACGATCCTTGAAAGGGTTTGGTTTGCAAACAGTTTCTCATTTTAAAGCGTTCACACCGACGCCGAAATCATAGTTTTGCATAAAGACATGCTCGTCTTTAATGTGAACACTTGCTTGGGTTGGGGAACAGAAATATAAACCCGGCAGCTAGGCACTATTTGAGCTGAACGTATTCCGGGAATCAAAAGCCAATCTCTTAAACTTAAGTTGAACTTTCTACGACCGAATCCTTTTGACTATGGGAATGAGCAGAAGGGCGGCTCCACCACAAAAACCCAGGGATCCTTTTAGGATGAATAGGATGGTATGGTTAGCGCCAGTCACTGAGATAAGCCAGCCTAAAAAGGAACAGAAATCGCTCGAAATACGTTGGAAGCTGTAGTTCACAAAAAACTTACCGGCGAACGGTGGGCCAATAATACAGGCGAATCCGCGGAATATTCCGATGTTGCCGTAAATCGGGCCAAACAATTCGATACCAAAATGATCGACTAGAACCACGGTCGTCAGAGCGAACATACATCCTAAAAATCCAAACAACACTTACTAAGATAACTGTCTGTCTGTCTGCTTGCTGGCCTGTCTGCAAGCCTACGTGCCTCCATGCCTCCATGCCTCCATGCCTGCCTGTTTGCCTGCTTGCCTGCTTAACTGTTTGCCTACTTGCCTGCCTGCGCCTCAGGCTGCCTGCGTACTTATGTTTGAAAAAATTATTATCTTAATGGAGCGCCGTTAGGCAATGACTCACAGACTCACCGTAACCTGCTCCGAAGACAACGGCATATAGGGCGACTGAAACAAACGAGGTTCCTAACGTGCTGATTGCCGTGGCAAGACCATACGTCATGATGGCTCCACTGAGCAAGAACAACCGACTCCTTGGAAAAATATTTCCTAAAGCTCCAAATACAAGTCGTCCTGCCGTGTTGGCGATGCCCATAATGGAAATTATATAAGCCGCCTGCATAACTTCGACAGACAAATCGTTGACCGCTCGATTGTATAGAAAAACAAGGGGACCACTGGCTGAAAGGAATGTCAAGAACTGACTGAATCCAAACACCCAGAACATCCAGTTGCGCACTATGTCACCCATGTTTTGCTTCTTTTCGGTCCTCGGTTGGGGAACATCTCCGTTTTCCGTGATGCTAAATCGCCTCGCCGCACCAAGTGGAATACTTTCTTCCTGCTCATCGTCGAATATTGCCAGTTTATTCGGACGATCTTCCCGCAGTTGTAGGGTCAAACTACTTTTCTGTATAAATCAGTTTTATTAAAATGGCGATTTTCTACCGGAACAGGAACTGGTTGCACACTACTGTATACTGTACTACCGTACCTTTGCCGCATAGGCCACAGGGCGTAAGCTCCGTCTCGGGAGAGGGCGTAAGAGTAGAGCAAAGACACAACCTTGAAATGCCAGGCCACCCTCTGTTCAAAAGTAGCGCAAAAAGGTTCAATCACGAACTCAAAGCATATAAAAACTGGTGTAGACAGTATTGGACAACACATGTAATGATGTTGATTTGGTCAAGAACTCTCAATATACTAGCAATAGGCACAAAATTATACGGATCAAGTAAAAAGACGCAGATACAAGCACAGGCAATGAAAGAACCCAAAGACACCAACACAGACAGAAGCACGGGGATGATCACAAACAATCACAGACACAGACACATCATAAACAAAGACACATCACAAACACAGACACAAACACAAACACAGGCATAGACAGGCATAGACACAGACACAAATGGATGAAGTGATGGTAAAAAGTTCTCCAGAGATGCGTGAACGAACCAATAAGTAGAGCGCCTTCTCGTCCATAATGGCTTAACATTAGCCGAACGAGAGGTGCGAACAAGAAGATCCCAAAGCCAGCTCCGGAAACAGCCAGACCAGTGGCCAGCGCTCGTCTCGTATCGAACCACCGGCTAACCGCAGTCACTGACGAGATGAACATGAAGCCTGTTCCGATACCTGAATATCGAACCGATTTCAAGGTGAAACAGACTAATCGATAAGGCGTCTGGAACTGGAAGTGTGTGTCAGTATTACCGGATATAAGACCAAGACAGACGATGACAACATAAATGGAAGTTGCAAATGCAGCTCCAATGCATCCCAACCCCGCAATGAGGCTGCCTGCGAAGGAAACCCCGGAAGTGCCGATTTTGCCCATCAACCATCCCGCGACCGGTCCTGATAAAAGGAACAAAGAAGGAACATAATGTGTAAGAATGAGAATAAACTACTCAAACAGGAGGTTTGTTGAAAAATAACATGTGCAAAAACAAACCGATGCCAAAGAGAATGCCGAGATGCAGGGCAGCGACCCATGCTGCAGTGGAGGGGAGAACGGGAAAGACTTCCAGGAAGGGTTTATAGTAGATGCCGAGAGTGTAGGCCACACCGAGCGACAGGACATGCTGCATAAAAGCCGCAAACACCACAATCCAACCGAATCCGCCGTTTGGAGCAGGCGTTACTTCCATTTTACAGAGGGAACTCTAACAAAAAATCACCAACATCGGTTTCACCCAAAGATAGTATCATTCGAGGTCTTGCACGAAGCTTTCGTTCATTTTCTTTCCGTTTCATTTCATGTGTTGCGCAGGCCCTGGAGTGTCTTAGATACAGACACGCTGACGGCAATTAGAGCGGTAGTAAAGGCTGCGTTTGATCTTCATTTCGATACGGCTATAAAAATGTTTGTCGCCGGCAGTGTTGACTGAGTCGATCGTCAGACCTTCGTCGGCGCAATAGAGTTTCCGTAAAGGTAAGCGCGGGTTTATGTGTCGATCGAAGTGTATCTGGCACGTATTGCAAGTGTCTATATATATGTTCCCCCGATCGACGAGGATGGCACATTCCCCGTAAATAACCGTGCACAAGATTTACACCAACAGCGCTGTGACTTACAAATTATTATTCTTCAATCAATAATTTAGTGTTAGTAGGGAACGTCGTCCAACCGCGAGTCAGAGACTCTGACATTTATTTATAACTTTACCACAGCAATTTGCCCGACAAAAAACTTTCCCTTTTCGAGCCATCTGATTGACTAACTAAATTTTGAGCTCAGTGTTTGTCTGCATAATTTTCTCCTTCCTTAGAAAGCCCATCTATTAACTGATAAATCAAAAATAAACTGTCTAGCACGCTTTTTTAAAATACAAACTCCGTTCGCAAGATATTTAAATTTGACTTGGTTTTTCTTTTGGTTTGGTTTCAATTAATTATTTATTTATTGCGCACTTCCCTTGATAGTTTAATTTGAAATTAATCAGGTGCATCCGAAACGTGTATCTGAAATGAACGGACGGAGCTGTCGTCTTAACCATGTGAATGCGCAAAACATACAGGGTAATCGACCAGTGCACACAAAAGTGATAGCTTCCATGGCGACCAAAATAATTTTAATCAAAATAAAGTAAGTTCTCGCTGATAACTGGACCGCACGACCTCCAGCTTCCGAACGAGCTCGTTTATCCCAACTGCAAAGACAACGCCTCCCAACGTCAAAACCTTGCAAGTGGACAGAGGCAGTATCTCTTCCTAGCCCCTCCTCCGGTCCCTTAACGCGGCGACCTTCGCTCCCGTCGGATCATGACCTCGACGAGGTCCTTATCGAACGATGCAATCGACCTACTATCCACATCAAACTATTCACAAGCAACGTATTTGTATGTTCTAAACACAAGACAGTCTCTCTCATTACAACCTCGTTGACATTAAAGCCAACTTTTCCTCTAAATCTCTCTTTGTTTCTCAGACCTTTAAAATTCTAAACTCGGATGATTTAATGTTGCATTCAAAGCGATCGGGCATTTCCTATACTAATACGTTTTCCCTCCGTCATAATAATGGGCAGGAGCCTTTATAGTTTCCTTTCGTTATTCCTGCACCTCGGGGTATTTTGCGCATGGCCTGGTGGACTAATCTCCAAAGTCCAAGGTCGCGATCTCAAGGCCAAAAACTCCCTATGCGATGTGAAACATTTCACTCAGAAATTGGATCACTTTAGGTATGACAGCATCTCCAGAACAAAGACATCTCTGATGATGATTAAGGTTTCAACAAAAGAAATCAATATAGTTTTCCAAATGTTTGTCTGCGTAGTTTCGCAAGAAATGACACTTTCCGCCAACGCTACGTCATTTGCCAGGAGCATTGGTCCAGTGGAGGCCCGCTTCTTTTCTATACAGGAAATGAGGGTATGTTATATATACATCTGCTTAACTAAATCTCTAGCTCAAGTGAGACAAGTAATTACTTATTTCCTACAAAATTATCTTGATATCATTAGGCGATATAATGTTGTTTGTTAACAATACGGGATTCCTCTTCGAAATGGCTCCCCAACTGAATGCCATGATCGTATTCGCTGAGCACCGCTACTACGGCCAGTCTATCCCGTTTGACGGCAAAACGCTCAATTCTACTACGCTGCCCTGGCTGACATCGACCCAAGCCTTAGCCGACTACAACTACATCATCCACCATTTAAAACGAACTATTCCCGGACTGAAACAATCACCGGTAGTGGCTGTCGGCGGCAGTTACGGAGGCATGCTGGCTGCCTGGATGCGGATGAAGTATCCGGCCACAGTCATTGGAGCACTCTCCAGCTCTGCTCCGATTCTCCAGTTTGGAAATCAGATTCCATGCAACACTTTTGCGAAGATTGCAACGCAGGATTACAAAATGGCATCTCCGGTGTGCGTGGATACGATTCGGCGGTCGTGGGCAATTATGGAGGACTTTTGGAAGGATCAAGCAGGCAGGGACTGGTTGAAGGATAACTTTAGAGTGTGTCAGATTCTGGACGATCGGAAAGTGAAACTGGCGGACTTTCGATTGTGGCTCTTCTCCGGCTGGACGTATATGGTCAGTCTGAAGTTCAACTAACATTGAAAACAAAAATAGACAGACACAAACACAGACACAGACACAGACACAGACACAGACACAGACACAGACACAGACACAGACACAGACACAGACACAGAACGAAGATGCAGTCATGGACAGAAACCGCTGTAAACAGAAAAATGTTATTAGGCAATGACGGACTATCCTTATCCAACCGAATTTCTCAAGCCAATGCCTGGCTGGCCAGTAAAAGCCGCCTGCCAACACCTCAGCGACCTGCGTAGTTTTAAAACCGACCGGGACCTCCTGATCGCTGTATACAAAGGCATTTCTGTCTATTACAACTACACTGGTCAAGTCAAAGACTGCTTCAACATCTCGGACTCTTCCACCGGAACCGCTTTGGGTGACACACAATGGGACTATCAAGCCTGTTCGGAGCTGGTCATGCCGGACTGCACGGACGGGAAAACTGACATGTTTTACTATCGCCCATGGAACATTTCCGAGTACAACCGAGAATGCCATAAGAACTTTGCAGTCAAACCAGATCCGTCTTTGGCTATCCGGGAGTACGGTGGACGGGATCTAGTAGCTCATAGCAATATTATTTTTTCGAACGGTAAGAACACTAAAATTATCAATTAGGCTTCTCTAACATCGTAATTCTTATGTCTTGGCTGACTAAGTAGATAAGTCTGTCTGTATCTGTGCCTGTGTCTGTGCCTGTGTCTGTGCCTGTGTCTGTGCCTGTGTCTGTGTCTGTGTCTGTGTTTGTGTTTGTGTCTGTGTCTGTGTCTGTGTCTGTGTCTGTGTCTGTGTCTATATATTTGCCGGTGTCTTTGTTTTTATCTATGTCTGTGTCTGTAATTGTGCCTGTACTAGTGCTTTCTATATACCTA
>LRSR01005375.1:0-21470 GCA_001579985.1 Hypsibius dujardini | reverse complement strand
ATATGAATTGTTCTATTTTTCTGATATTTATATACACAGTCACTCCATTATGACACTCTAATAAGACTTTCGTCCTTTTCTTCCCTTTCGCAGTGTCGCTGTCGCCCGGGGTACCGGCTGCCATACTTTCAGCCCGGCCCATTCCAGGGCGAGATGATCGAACGCGCCACGGAGGCCGAGTACAATGCCAAGTTTGAATGCGAAAAGATCAGAAGTGAGCTGCACATGCAACAAGTTGCTGCTATTCGGTCTTAATTACGATCGAGGCTAACGGAGTACGAGCCGACAGAAGGAACAATCCCTGTTTTTTTGCAGATATACGTGTGGTGACGCAGCTCACGCAGTTGGAGGACATCTTTGCACGCCAACGCGACGGATACCTCGGTCCGAGGGGCGGGGAGAGGCCTTATTCGTACGTTTGGAATAGACTTGCAGACTCCACCGGAAGGATACCACTATCCGCTCGATCCGTATCAGTCGAACGTGTCGCAGTTCTACAACCACGAGGGACGACCGTTAAGTCCCGATGGGAAGCCGATTGTCACTTTAACAGCACAGAGAGAGTCACTGTTTCCTCTCTTACCTACCTGGAGGGAATTTAATGAACACGTCTATCACGGGTTGATGGTCCACGATAAAGGTGAGAGCCGAAAGGGAAGTGCGGGTGTTGTTTTTTGAAATGGTGTTTTGAAGAGGCTGTTGGCATGTATAAAGAATTTATAAAAAGAATGCCTGCAACACCCGGTGTTCCCAAGCGGTCACCCATCTAAGTACTAACCGGGCCCGACGCAGCTTATCTTCCGAGATCGAACGGGATCGGGAGCATTCTACGTGATATGGTCGCAGGCAAAAGCTACGACAGCTGAAACCGAGAGTCCAATTCGAGAAACCGAGAGGATCGTTCGCGGTCGTTCCCGGTATACTAAATCGCCGGCAGGTCTTAACGAAGTCAAAACCAGTACAAAAAAAGGCTGCGAAATGGAACAAAATACAGACTATTTTCTTCAGATCTTTTACCAAAACACCTTGCAACAGTCTTAAGGGACACCGCAATCCGCCTGTTGATTCTTGACCAAATTGAGAAACGGCTGTTACAAAAGTCGCAACTTTTTTCAAAATGGCCATTATCACTCGACGCTCTCTTCTCTTGGCTCTGGCAATCATTTGCTCGATTGCATTCTCACCGGTAAGCGTCTTGTCTAAGACGAAGAACCAATCAATGGCCGTGTCTTTCTAGTGTCTGCTGTGTGTTACAGATAGACGGGGCATGTCGCGTGGACGGTGAAGGATGCTTCGACGCCGTGATCTGCTGTGCCGGACAGACTTGCCAACCCGCAATCAACAACAATAGCACCGGATTCTGCGGGGTTGCCGATTTCACCCTCGCCACTCCCTCCATCATCCCACCGCAACAGACCACGCCTCCGGTACCGCGACCGCCCACCCCGTTCAACCCGGTGATGACTGCAAACTCGACAATCGCACCAACCGGTGGACAAACAACGCTTCAGACTAGCGCCGTTGCATCGACCGCGGTGAACCATTCAACAACCCTGAGCACCACACAACCGTCAACCTCAACATCACAGACAGACACTATTACGGTGCAGACAACCAGACAGACCCCGACTGTTACGACCGTTTCGTCCAGTTTCACGGCTCCGTCTTCGACGGTCACCACTGCTCAGACATTGAGAAGGTCCTCCGTCACATCCGTGACAACCTCAACTATACCCCCGCCTATTGCCCCGCCGTTAGACACCATCACCTATCCAACGGTTCTGTCGACGAATATGACCTTCCACGGAGACGGTACCTACTACGACATCGGACTCGGTGCCTGTGGGTGGATCAACCAGGACAGCGAGCTGGTCAGTTGGCTGGTCTACGGCAACGATATGCGACTCAACCTCAACTTCACGCCCATCTGCGGGCACGGTACGGTAGTGCATCACGGCGCGAATTCGGTGCAGGTTAAGACTGGACAAGTGGATGGGCTGCAAGATGGAGGATATTGACATGTCCCCGACGGCGTTTACCAAACTGGCTGACATGGCCAAGGGTCGCAAGGTGGCTTGGAGCATGGTTCCCTGTTAAAAGTATCGCGTACCCTGAAGATTCTGTATGTTTGCTCATAGAAATAGACCTTTTGCACTATGGTTTATTGTATCTTTTTTAGCATCGCTCTTTCCTATTTATTAATCTATAAATTTCCTTTCAAATGTTCACGTAACTTCCATTACTAATCTACCGTGTAGTGCGCCACGCCCGGCGCCGTCGGTCGAGGATTCCGGACGCTCTTCGTCATGCATCGATTAACCACACCTTTCAGACCCGGATTTCTGGGACCCCTTTGTATTCTGGTATTTATATGGCAAAAAGGACATAAACCTCAACCCCACGCGCTCTGCTTCGTTTGCTCAGATTAGAATCGTCGGAAGTTATGGCACAATCAGTAGCGCGCCGAGCTTTGGTTTAAGGGGGGGGGTGTTTTTTATTGCATCCGAAATATTTCCGATAGAACGTAAGGGGGAAGTATTGCATGAAAATTCTCAATCATAGTGTTTTTCTCTAATGGGGGGGACCCTTGGGGCACTTTGTTTACTTTCGCGGGGGGGGGGTTTAGATCAACAAAACACCCCCCCCCTCGGCGCGCCACTGGGCACAATCAATGTCAAAGCTGCTCAATGGGAATGTCCTTTGAAAACGAAGGTTATTTACACGTTGGTAGGCACTTCCAGTGCCGGGCTTGCCACGTTTGGCTGCAGCGTCACCAGCACGTCGGCAATCTCTTTCCCATGCTGCCGGAGCCATTCGATGTTCGCCTCGACCTGAAGTATTGTTCGTTCAAAGGTCGGTCCTTCCGGAATGTCTTTACCACCGGCAGTTTGCTGCAGTTGACGGAGCTGTAAGAACAAATTGTGGCGAGCCGTGAGGAGCAAACTAGATCCGACCCGTCCGACCCGTCCGACTCGTCCGACCCGTCCGACCCGTCCGACTCGTCAGCCAAAAAGTGTACAAGCACTTTGTACGCAACATGGACGTGCCCTTGTTCAACTCACCTGCCGAAGGTCGCGTTCATTCTTCAAATACGCTCCCATCGTCGAGACGATGTTGGCCCTAGGAAAAAAAAGCGGTTCACACGATATCTCAATGTTTAATGAACGTGCCCCCGTTTTCTCGCACCTGCCCGACAGTTTGGTCCACTCCGATCGCAAGAAATCCCATGCCATCGTGGAGCCGGCGTGGAACCGCGCGACATAACTGAAGACCGTGCTCACGTCCTGTGATCGCACGCGGTCCCGATCAGTCGCCATCACCAGAAGTCTGCCGAAGAAAGACACGGCGAATACACACATTTTTAGCAATTAAGAACTTGAAGTGATAAATTTTACCGCTGCAGCAACTCTTCGTGCTTTGTGCACGCCATGGCCCGAAGGATAGCCAGCTTATTGGCGGGTGTCAGGGTCGTGTCATCATACAGGCCGTTCAGGTATTCCCAATTAGCGACCGTGTTGGGGCCATGGCGAATTCCGTAGCACATCACTAAGGGTTGCGTCTGAATGATGTGCTGACCCAGCGGTCGCAGGCTGAAAATCCCACGAAATACGGTAAAACCAATGAGCATACACACGTGGCCAAAACCTCAGGTCGACCGAATTAGAACCAACTTTTTACCGGCACCTAGCAAAATGGGGTGGTCAGAGTTCGAGCCAATTTTGGCCAATGCGTGCAGCTGTTTCTCACATTGCTTGATTCATTGGTTTAACACCAGATTGCCGAAATATTTTAAAGTCAATCAATCAATCGACTGAACTAAGACTGCGTGGTCAGTTGTAGTCAAAAACAGCTGCACGCATTGGCCAAAATGGTTCAAACTCCGACTACCCCATTTTGCTGGGAGAGGGTAAATTTGGCTTTAATTCAGTCGGCCTGAGGTTTTTGCCACGTGTGTACTGGAATAATATTCAGTGAAGAAGATTGGTGTAGCCCATACTCGGGTTGGAATGTGTTGTTGTTGTCCTGCCACGCTTTGAACTTGTTCCACGCCACGGTCGCGCAGCTGCCGGCTTCGTAGAAGCACGCGGTGTCAATGATTAAATTGTTCAGCAGGACGGTGTTGTAGCTCGCCTCGGAAGGGTCTGCCGCGGGGATCGTATTCAACGGGGAGTCCTTCCAATCGACCGACCACCGATCGTCGTTGTAAGGGACTTGGCCGGCAGAGTTCTTCATGTAGTCGGAGAAGGCCTGGTAGTGCAATGTGCCCCGGAGGATGCGCTCAATGTAGCCGATGTGGTAGTTAGCCGAGGCCAAGGCTCCGTAGTTATCCTCACTCGGCCAGACATTGTGAATCAGTTTGAGCGGGACTTCGTATTTCAAGATGCCAGCTCTGAAACAGAAGAATTGGAAGTTGATTCAAGTTCTAAGTCGACCGGCATGAATCCCTAATACTTGAGGTGATAAATTTAACCCCCTTCCTGGGACGTCGGACAAGTTAGCAATATTTTTATATGGTGACGGAAATAAATTAAGTCATTTGTAACCATAATTTGTCCTCCGGACTTTATTCCATAAGAAAATGTGTCCTCCGGGCATTATAATGTCCAGTGCATTAATCTAATGGCCGTACAGTTTTCTTCGTCAATTACGAATAAAGTAAAAATTTGTCCCCGTATATAAATTTGATCTCTTCTGCGATAGACAAATTTAGGGAAGCGGAAAAAATGTCGACCGTTTAGGAGCACCAAATTTGGAACAAATAAGGACCCAAATAAATTCAAAAAAAGGCCTCGAAAATGTTTTTCGGACCATGCAAAACTTGTTAGGGAATGTACCTTGCAAACGTAAAGGAGTCATCGATTAGCTGTCCACGAGTGGCAGCATCTTCCAATATAGTTGGATGAGCGACCTGTTTCAATGGAGGGCAAAACATCCTTGTGGTCACGTACTGTGCATTCATTCAAAATGCCTTTTTGCAGTGAAATTCATTTATCTTTACAAACTAACTCTTACCGATAACGGAAGCGCGGCGATGATTCTCGCCCAATTAGTTAAATCATAGTTCACGCGAAAGAAACCGTACTGCTGCAGGTTGGCCACGATATAGTTGTCCGCTTGAGGGCTGGAACCACGTTCTCGCGGGTAGTTTATCTCCGTATTGTTGCAGTAGTCTCCAAGCTTACCTGGGTCAAAAATGCTCAACAAATGTGCTGACGACATTTTGCTTAGAAGATTTTCTACTGACCGGAGGATGTGGTTAGCCAACAGTTACGGTTGGCCGTCTCCATTGTCACCGGACGATTTGCAGTTCCATCGGTCAAGGTCAGTTGGATATGCCAATCGCTGGCGGAAACCGGAGCTCTTGTCTGGTTCCCCACGGGAACCAAAAAGCGGGACTGCGTGAAGTTGATGTCAGTGGCACCAGCAAGATCGCGGTAGTCTCGATTCAGTGTCAGAATGGGATAGCCACTTTTGTCGATCCACCCCAACAGGTGATTCTTGATGCCGGATTTAACCTTCTCCAGTTCGTCGAGGAAGTTGTTTTTGACCACAGTTTTGAGCTTGTATTTCTCAACGTAAGTTGTAATAGCCGCGTCGAGATCCGCCGGTCCGCCCATCATTCCCTTGATCATATGGAGAAGTGAACCACCCTGTAAAAACGAGGGAACCCTCTCGTAAAACCGTCGAAACAGTGACGTCCCTGCCTTAGTTCTTACCTTGTCGTATGTGATTCCTGTTAAAACAAATCAACAAATAAACACAAAGGGTTCGACTTGAGTGCTCCGACCGCCATTCACTAATGCTAGCCATTCACTAATGCTAGCCATACACTAATGCTAGCCATTCACTAATGCTAGCTATTCACTAATGCTAGCTATTCACTAATTCTAGCCATACACTAATACTAGCCATACACTAATGCTAGCCATTCACTAATGCTAGCTATTCACTAATGCTAGCCATCACTAATGCTAGCCATTCACTAATGTTAGTGCCCATACCGTCAAACATTGTACTGATTTCAGACAGAGTCTGGACGTTGGGGTTGGACAACGGATGGGACACGGCATCAGAATCGGTCCGTAGGGCCGTGCGAACCACCCAGTATGGGTAGAGGTTTTCCTATCAAAGAAAATTTCTGTGAATAATGCTTACCTCCCTTCACTGGACCTCGGTCTACACCCAAGAAAATGTCTCGTGCACTGGCCCAATATAATAACGGTACTCACAAGCTGCCAGCTGGGTTTGGTTTTGAACATTAATTGATACTCCATGTAGCTGGCAAAACCTTCATTCAACCAGGTGTCGGACCACCTTGTGAGGCAAGCAAAAATTTAATCAGCATAACACGTACGACTTAAATGATCCGATTCTCCGTTCACTTAATTACCATTCGCAAGTGACGAGATTGCCAAAGACCATGTGGGCGAGTTCGTGGCCGATGATGCTGGCATCGCCACGTTTATTGTCAGCCGTGGAGACCTTCTCCTGGTACATCAAATACGATTCGCCGTATAGCACTAAGCCCCAGTTCTGACGTTTCGAGAAAACAATAAGTCCGGATTAGACGGATTTGACATTACGAGTACTGTACAAAGGAGACACAGAAGACGCACCTCCATAGCTCCTGATTTGTCCGGCAAGGCAGCCATGTCTAAAACAGGTGGAGGATCAACTTGCATTATTTTTAAATTGCCAACCACTTTCTAGGTCAAACTGTACCGAGTTTTGAGAGGTGAGCGGTGAAGGACTGCTTGTAGGTCGCACTGAGAGCCTTCATCATCTCCCCACCAAGTTTCCCCGAGAATGCTGCGTCCCCGCGGTCTATCAGATAGTCTTGGCCTATGACGTTGATCTATTTTGAGGAAAAAATTCATCCATTATTCTGAAAGTTGGACGATAAAGTAATGCCTACCTTATAGGTCCCAGCCGGGGCTAGCACCTCGGTTATATCATCACCAGACAGCTCCTTGAAATCACTGACCAGGAAGGCGTTCAAGTAAACCGACATGGCTGGAGTTGTGCTGTGCTTTTGCGTCAGCCATATTCCGTCGACAGCTGCCGCACCCGTCGCCTGACCGTTGGTCCGTGTCATAGTGAACCTACTGGGATACTTGAGGGTCGTGCTGAACGTTGCTCGAAAACCCGGCTCATCGAAGCACGGGAAAGCTCTGCGGGCGCGGTAGGGTTGAAACTGAGTCGCAGCGAGATACCTGTTGGATTGCACCACATTACCCATGCGTTTTCTTCCATACAACATACTTGACTAGTAAATGGCACGAAGAATCAAGCTTTGAAAGTAACGTTAAGACAAGTGCCCACCATCACATGGCCACCTTACTTGGTTTTCCCATCCTTGACGATTGTATTGTAATAGAATCCCGTATTATCATCCCCAATCACACCGTCAAAAAATATTTTCAGCACATACTCCGCATCCTTGACCAAAGCTCCGGCTAGATGGATCACCACAATGTCATTCGTTTGATACTCAACCGAAGTGACGGCAGTCGTCTCCTCTGGATTGCTGCCCTTTTTAACAACGGTCACCTTATCTTTGTCAAATTGCTTAATATGCCCGCTGGTCGACGTGGTCGGGACGGCATGCCGAGCATGCAGTGTGATGCTGGCGACCTTATCTCCGACAGCTTTCAGCGTGATGGCCACGTTGCTGCCCTTGGTGGTGAACTTATCGGCAAGGGTGTCGGCTCCGTCAAACGGTAAGTGGATATGCAAGAAGAGCTCGTAGTGGGTCGGCACGACGGTGGGCGGCATCAACCGGAATGGTCCCTCTTTCAGGGGTGCACTATATTGGGTCGTATTGAATGATGCCTCGGTCGGAGATGTGGGTTTTTCCGCAGCGAGCTCCTCGACTTTGGTTGTCAATTGGGCCAGCAGAACGGCGATGGCAATGACAGCGGCAAGAACCCCGGCGAACAAGATGATCAGAACAACGCGAGCCAAGTGACGTTGATGCCATTTCAAAGCGGGTTTTTCTTGTGTGAGTGGATGTAGGGAACCTCTAGGGATGAAAAGCGCTTTAGTAAACAAGCAAGGCTTTTCCGCTCAGACATGTCTGAGCTCCCACATGAACCCTGGTAAAATAATCAGCTTTGTCTTAAAAACAGTAAGCAAAAGAGCTAAACAGTCAATACACGGAGAAAAAATTCTGAAGCTAATCTCGGGATTTTAAGAATTAAGAATTAAGAATTAAGAATTAAGAATTAAGAATTAAGAATTAAGAATTTCGGGTGGGAAACGTTGAAAACACACTTTACGAGAAGCCATGGTAGAGAACGAGCAATCTACCAGAGGGTCCCATACGGCAGCACTCACATGGAGGTAGTTGTTACTTCTGTCTCGCGATTGTATGTGACAACATTATTGTCCCCAGCCATACTTGTGCGACCGATGGACGGGCCAGTTAAACAATAAAACTACTCAAAAATTGAGAATTTATTTGATTTTTATTTCTGTAAATGTAAGTAGTATTTGGCCGCTTGAACAGTTTCCTGTTCGGTCGGGGGTCCATCAGCCTCAACAACAACAAGCAGGACTTCTTATCTTGCCCCCTTTCTTTGAAGCAACAAAGCCAAATCATATCGCGCCGTGAGAGTATTTGATTTTATTCTTCCACGCAGTGTGGCCGCAGTACGCTGTCTTGGGTGTGAGGGAAGGACTCTGGAATGGGCCACTTACCTTTCCGTACCCTGGAATGGACCACCGGGTGGC
This sequence comes from Hypsibius dujardini, assembly GCA_001579985.1. Lineage (NCBI taxonomy): Eukaryota > Metazoa > Tardigrada > Eutardigrada > Parachela > Hypsibiidae > Hypsibius > Hypsibius dujardini. The sequence goes on along the minus strand of LRSR01005375.1, from coordinate 12,737 downwards.
AGGGAGCGCTCTGTCGCAAATTAATCGAAAACAGATGAGTCACTGCATGGTCAGCGACCTCTATAGTGAGTTTTTTCCAGCCGTCCAATTATTTCGTTTTTTGAACATGTTCCCACGACTTTTCTTCATATCTGATACGCGTTCCACCGGGGTCATCGATTATTCCCTGTCGTTTAGGACCTTGGTGTAAGTCAAAACCTGTGTGGAAGTTGTGATTCGAGGGTGGCCCATTCCAGGACTCCTCCCTCATAAGTTGTTTCGGGAGTCCTGAACGGGTGATAACCGTTATCTCGCGGCAGGTCTGGTGCGATGACCTGGCAGTTTGTGTTCACCATCTCCCGCCGGTCCATGCGCATTCCATACCATCTCGCATGGCGATCACTCAAGAGGATATATACATGACACAGGAGAATTGGCATGATAGTTAGTCCGCTTCTGTCCCTAGTCAAAAGGTCAACACGTGGTGACCTCGGCGCAGTAATGCACACGGTCTGTTTCCGGATATCGTGCCAGTACCGATACTCTTATCTGCAGTGTGTATGTGCCGTACCGGTACGTGAAATTAGGTTAGCTTCGGTGTATACCGAACGATCCCCGATGAACGTTTATGGATCAGCACTTTAATGTACCGTAATCACCCGATCTCAAGGGACACTTTTTTGTCCTACCAGTTAATTTGATCCACCCCGGATCCTATCTGTTCATCACCGTTTGCTATTGTTTACCTACAATCAATCAATCAACTGATTCAATGCGCGCTTCAAAAAATTCCGCTGAATCAATCAATCAATCGCTACCAAGTTGGTCTTACATTTCAACCAATCACGACACAGTGAATCCGATTGAACAGTCAACCGACGACTGGAGGGGGTGGGGTTTAACTGTCCCTTGAGATCGGGGGAATACGGTACCAGTGGGTATTCAGAGCTCGCTTCATTTTGCAGCGTTTATTTCGCTATTTCAAACTCGCAATCTCCCTGGTTTTGAGGATAATCGAGAAAAGCAGCCAAGGAGCAGTTACTTTTTCTCGGTGATCTGCACGCACGAACAGTGTGGTCCAAGTGAGTTGAGAGTAGTGAAGGAGACACAGCTAGAGGTTAGCCATTGGGCGTGTTCTCGCATCACTGCTGCAACAGGGCGCGAAACCAGGGACCCATTAAGACAAGGGTGAACGAGGGTCCCTGGGTGAACGAGTTCACAAAATCCACAAAATCCACAAAATCCAAAATCCGAGTTCACAAAATTCACTCTTCACCAAAATGGGACCCTGGAGATAAGTGAGTTTGAAATGGCGAAGTAAACGCTGCCAAATAAGCCAGCTTTGAATAACCTTATGAGGTAAGGGCACTGGAATGGGCCACTTGATTTTCCCGTACCCTGGAATAGACCACCCTGGAATCCCAACTTTCACACAAGTTTTCGCTATCACTAAGGTTCTAAGCGACAGAGAATATTCGATAATTCGGTGGAACGCTTATCAGATTTGAAAAACAATTGTGGGAACATGTTTAAAAAAGAGAAATAAAAAACTCCATTGGACGATTGTAGAAAGTCCACTGTAGAGGTCGCTGACTACGCAGTAACTCATTTGTTTTTGATCAATTTGCGACCGAGCGCCCCCTGCCGCCCGGTATTCCATTCCACGGTACGGGAAAGTCAAGTGGGCCATTGCAGTGCCCTTACCTCATACTGAACAATAGCCATGTGCTACGTATAACCGATTGTCCAGGAGAATGGACAGGGATGATGCGTTATTTCCATCATCTTCACTTATAAAAAAAAATTGACGCTACCAAAGTTGCGATTCTGTTAGGCTGCTCCAGTTAACCCAATGTCCCCGTTGTACTCGTAAACAGCTACAGGGACGGTCAAACTTTAATTGAGACACTAGAACGACAAGCCAATCTTGAAAGTTTTTTTTTCAAAACTGTTTTAAGTGCCACTTTACATTCATTTTATTGCCGTCAAAAAAAGGCATATTTTTTGTATTGAAAAAAAAATCATTAACGACTGCATTTAGTAACGATACTTCTTGCGTCTTAATTCGACATTGTCGGTAAATTTAGCAAACCGACTATTCCTTATCGGTCGGCCGGGACTTACTCGGCTTAACACATTACAGTTGATAGAATTACGAAATCCTGGTCAGCATTTTTTGCATACGCCATGCAATGACCACAATTTTCGCGACTTGAGTGTGAGCTACTAAAATCTCATACTAGTGTTAGCACTGAAGAGAGACCCTGTCATGAGCTCCCCAATGCACGGCCCCTGTCATGTTACTGACTAATCGAACTAACAGGCGCGTTACAGGCGTGAACACGGCTGCTTGTTTGTCATCACGCGTAAAATAATCTGCTTTGATTCCTGCTGCTCTCAACAGGTGATGCACCCTGCACACAACATCGCAACGGCATATTTGTGATGGTTACCGTAATCCCCCAATCTCAAGGGACACATTTTTGCCCTACCAGTTAATTTGATCCACCCCGGATCCTATCTGTTCATCACCGTTTGCTATTGTTTACTTACAATCAATCAATCAATTGATTCGATGTGTACGCCAAGAAATTCCGCTGAATCAATCAATCAATCGCTGCCAAGTTGGTCTTAAGTTTTAACCAATCACGACACAGTGAATCCGATTGAACAGTCAACCGATGACTGGAGGGGGTGGGGCTTAACTGTCCCTTGAGATCGGGGGAGTACGGTAAATGTTGCGGCACCCCGAGCGCAATTATGCTGTGACGGATGGCATCTCGAGCCGGGTCTTTTCTTTCTTTCTTTCATGAGCTTCCGCGATCCAGGCAACAAGAGAGCGGCGCTGTACATTATAGCTACTTACTTACTTGTCTGTCCAAGCGTGACTAGAGCTCACGGTACGCGTTCCGTTATGTTCGTTATGTGTTATTAATGCACGAAGCGAATAGTTCGAGTCACGACGACAACACACACACGGCACTGTGAGAGAGTAAAGCCGCCCGGGGGAAACAAAAAAGTAGTATTTGTAAGATTTATCATCGGCATGCACTCTCTGACATGCATGTCTCCATGAGAGAGAGAGAAAGTCTCTGCGAAACACACCGTTGCATCACCTGACATACACGGAAGGATAAATACCCTGACCAGCCAGAAAGCGCACTTCCGCTGGCGACGCTTCCGTTTCCCCAGCAGCAGCAGGTCGTATTGTCGTTCCTTTTCACGCTCTACTTCGCAGCTCCACCACCCTGACGACCGTCTCCACCACCCTGACGACCCTCTCCACCACCATGACGACCCTCTCACCCACCCTCATACTTTCCGTCTGTGTATGCCTGCACTCCACCCTGATCCACGGCCAAAACATCACCGACATCCCCTCCAATTCCAAGGCCAACCCAATCGGTAATGGAACCGCCCTCGAAGTGCCCGTCCCGGTCGTCGCGCCGCTCAACGCAACCCAAATCATCGTGCCACCGCCGCCGTCTGCGCCCATTCCCACTCCCACGCGTCGTTGCGGCACCGTGGAGATGTTCTCAAACTACCCCTGCATCCTGACCAGCTGCCTCGGTCGTCACCACAAAATCACCTGCAACGCCGTCACGGAGCGTGACCTGCGGACCGTCCTCGGACTCTACACGGACTTCATCAACCGTCCGCGGTCCCCGCAGCTGGCCCCGCTGTTCGCGGTGCCGCTCTACGTCAGCCTCAACCGCGGCGACCTGAATCTGACGCGGGAACTCCTCGCACCGATCGCTGAGCGGCTAGGCAAGCTCGAACTACGGAACGTCAACCTGGGGGAGCGGCTCAACGAGCACGCCTTCAACGATCTCCGCAATCTGACCGTGCTCACGCTGGACGGATGCACGCTCGATGTGGTCCCCAACGGAGCCTTTGAGGGGCTCGCGTCGCTGCAAGCCCTGACGTTACGTAATCTGAATACGCTGAAAAGTCTCGAACAGGGAGTCTTCGAGCCGGTCCTCGGAAGCGTCAACATCAACAACAGCACGACGAGCAGCGGTCTTCGCTGTCTCGACATCAACATAACCAGTTCGAGCTTTAATTGTCGCTGCAGCGGCGGCGGTGCGACGGCATGGATTCAAGACAGCTTGGCCCGAGCCACACCGGTGAACATGTTCTCTTCGAGCTGGGTGGACCGCTATGCGGATATACCAACGACGACGACGGGTGACGCCGCCCGCGGTCTTTGTGACGTGGCCATCGTCTGTTCGAATGACTCGGACGTGGGCCTGCGGCAGTTAGACATTACCGATGCTAATTTGACCGTGGCTTGTCCGCCACCGCCGACCCCGCCGCCCGTTCTCACGATCGTGCTGGCGAAGAATGTCTCAGATGGGGGAGTGGCGTTTAAGACGGTCGTCACGTCTGGTTTCGGCAGCGGTGCTGTGGTTAAATCCAGTGGAACGACGATGACGACGGGGCTTCTTGCAATGTCGTTATGCATTTTATCGGGAGGATTATTACTGCTGTGATTTGTCAATTAGTTTTAGAGTATTTAACGGTTTATTTCCACGTAGAGTAAGGAATTTGATTGTCTCTCGGTAGTGTATCTGGCATGGCGTAATGCGAAAGCATTATCGGGTATAATTGAGCACGTGTATGAGGCACGTAAGAGCGCACACTAGTGAAGCTCCGGGTGAAATTTCCGTGAGACGCACGAATTGGTTCCTTAGTCTGCATCATTCGATCGAGATACTCACGAATCGGTTCCTTTGTCTGCATCGTTCGATCGAGATACTCACGAATCGGTTCCTTTGTCTGCATCGTTCGATCGAGATACGCACGAATCGGTTCCTTTGTTTACATCGTTCGATCGAGATACTCACGAATCGGTTCCTTTGTCTACATCGTTCGATCGAGATACGCACGAATCGGTTCCTTTGTCTGCATCGTTCGATCGGGATACTCACGAATCGGTTCCTTTTGTCTGCATCGTTCGATCGAGATACTCACGAATCGGTTCCTTTACCTGCATCATTCGATCGGGATACCTTCGGATATCGGATGAGTGAAATCAATCGACCAATCCGGTGCATAATGCGAACTGCGACATATCACAATTGAGAAATCGTCCGCAAAATGTCTTCTTTCAGCCCGCAGCCGGATCGTGTTGGGTTGATCCATGAAAATCTACACAGACATGTATAGTAATACTTACAAATACATTCAGTAATAAAAATTCTTAATAGTAAGAGTTAGTTTTGGGGCTCTTGATGCGCCACAGATCCTTATTCCAATATCCAACAACCATTTCGGTGAAACTGGCCAGAAGCGAGCGCTTGATAACGGAGCATGGAGGCATGGTTTGCTGCCCCAATTCTCAAAATCTGCATCGGCTCAGGACTACAGCTATTTTACCCCTCCCTGGGGCCGGATAGAACCCTGGCTATTTTACCCTTCTCTGAATGCATCACTAGGGGCAAAATAGCGCCGTGGCTATTTTACTCCTCCCAGGCTGTCCGTTCGTCCGTTTGTCCGTTTGTCCCTCCGTTGTCTATTCGTCCCCGTTTGTCCGTCGTGTGTCCGTCCGTCCGTCCGTCGTGTGTCCGTCCGTCCGTCGTCCGTCGTCCGTCGTCCGTCTGTCCGTCCGTCCGTCGTCCGTCGTCCGTCGTCCGTCTGTCCGTCCATCCGTCGTCCGTCGTCCGTCGTCCGTCTGTCCGTCCGTCCGTCGTCCGTCGTCCGTCTGTCCGTCCGTCCGTCGTCCGTTCATTTGCTATCCGTTCAGCCGTTGCCCGTTGTTCGACCATCTGTTCGACAACGGACAGACGCTCGACGGACGGATGGACAACATGGGACGGGTAACATAGCAGGGGCGCAATTTGGTCCCCTGGTGATGTATACAGGGAGGGTAAAATAGCCGGGGTACTATTGGGCCCCAAAAAGGGGGGGGGTAAAATAGCCTCTTAGCGAACGGGCTCTCTCACACACACAGTACGCTGCGGCGCCACCTTTTGAAGGAACACTGGATTGTGGGGTATGCGCACCGCGCATTTCACAAATAATGCGCAAATGCGCAACGCATACAAGTTTGTTTCAGAGAGCATCAACTTGCCGTTAAGTTCTCAAACAAAAGGTTTCGCTTCACGGTTTTCTTATGGAAAGAAATATGATTTTGTTTGAGCGATTCTCGCAACCACTCATCTGGATTATTTTATTTGAAATCTCTCCAGCGGAATTCTTTTCAGTGATGCGACATTCATTTCCGGCCGTTTGCATGAGTTTGTCTTGGCGGGGTCCACCAGTCGTTGATTGATGGATTGATTGCACATTGACCTGACGTGTCATGTGGTTGACTGATCGATTGATTGCGCTGAATGTGCGCCTTAATTCCTGCCGTTATATTTTGAAGCTTCACGATGAGCGGCGTGGAAACGCAGTACAAGCGAGGCGCAATTAAAAGCCTGAAACTGAAGAATTTCCTGTGAGTTTCCCTCTTAATAGCGCTTAAGCCTTGCCGTTCGATTGAGAGAAATGATTTTATTTTGCAGGACTTTTGGCAGCAACAATGAATCTCCCTACGAATTTCCCTTCGCGCCCCGTGTTAATATTGTCTGCGGCCCGAACGGGCTGGGAAAGAGCTCCCTCGTGGCTGCCATCGTCTTGTGCTGCGGCGGCGATAAGACTTTCATGAAGCGGGGCAAAACGCTGGCCGATTTCATTCGATCCGGCGCAGACAAAGCAGAAATTGAACTTACACTGTAAGTTTTCGGTTGATTTATAGATTTAACTGTTCTCAGCTGTTCAACTGTCAGATGTTTCAAAAATATCAACCGAATATGATTTGGTTTATTTGAATTGAGCCATAGGTTGGGTAATCTAATTTTGTTGTTTTCTACTAAAATTGCGACATTTGAGTTTTATAAAATACGTTGTTTTTTAGTCAAGTCAATAAAATAAAAGTTGATATAATATGATATGATATGATGACAATCATACAATCAACGACAAGATTGAGTGTAATGGAGGGTCCGGGGGATGGGCAAAAAGGGCGGAGCAGGGGTGATTTTCATACAATCGAACAATCCCCCGAACCTTCCATCACACTCAGTCTTGTCATTGACTGTATTTGATCCATGTGTCTAACTTGTCGGTACGTGTTAAATATCACGATATTTGTTAAAATCAAAATTCTTTTGTAAATGCGAAAATACTTTCTTATTTGAGTAATATTTTACAGTTAATTTAGAGTTATTTATTGTTTTTAGTTTGAATAAAATCAAAGACGCTTCTTAAACAACACTGATGTTCGTATTCTGTTTTCAGTCATGATCCGACAGTCCCAGCCCAGGAAGTCCGTTTTAAAAAGACCTATAGCCGGCCCCCGAACAAGAACATTTTCATGGTCGACGACCTGGACGTCGGTCAAGCGGTATACCGGCTTCGCTTGAAGGAGCTCAACATCCATCCCGGCAGTTTGATGCAGTTTTTGCCGCAAGATCGCGTCACCGAACTGGGTGATCTGAAAGAGGAAGAGCTGTTGTTGGCGACGGAGGAGGCGGTACGATGACTGGGCTATTTTGGCTTTGAATGAGCGTTTTGTTATTAACAAAAATGTCTGTCTGTCTGTCTGTCTGTCTGTCTGTCTGTCTGTCTGTCTGTCTGTCTGTCTGTCTGTCTGTCTCTATCTGTCTGTCTGTTTCTGTCTGTCTATCTGCCTGTCTGTCTGTCTGTCTGTCTGTCTGTCTCCCTGTCTGTATATTACCTGTCTGTTTGGATGTCTGGCTTTACATATTTGTATGTTTTTTGCTATCAGCTCGGCGCCGATAGCCACGAAATGCACCAGGAGCTCATTCACCACCGCAGGGAATGGTAAGATCGAAGTGTCATTTTTTTCCGCTTCGTTCGCCGAAACGATAGATTTCGCTCCCTGTTCAGGTTAGGCATTGCTGCTGAGCTGAAAGCGATGAAGCCGACCTCCGATCTGGTCGCGACTAAAAAGGGCACTTTGGATTCAGAACTTCGCAAATTCAAACAACAGGATAAAGAGAAGGAGAGGATGATGTCCCTCCGTTTAAAGCTTCTGATCTTGGTAAATGTCATTTTGTCTAATGAATGGTATCCTTCCTCATCCTGACAGGTATTCTACATTTAATATGTTTTTGTAGCGAATAAAGGAGGCTGAACGCCAGAAGGAAGCATGTGCGATCGAGGAAGCCGCTGCTTTGGCAGTAAAACAGCGGCTAGAAGGCTTGATGGTTCAGCTGAAGATTCATGTGGAAAAGATGCAGCAGAGGTTGGGCATCCCGGTATTAATGCTTGCAACTCACGCGGTTGGTGAGGATCTTGAAAAGTTGCAAGGTCTATTAACGAAGGATAAATCTTCTAAATCTGAGGTGAGCAGCGGTTACATCGATGCAGTATGTTTTCTTTCTCTGTTATCTTTTGTCTGTTTGCTGGTTGTTCTACAGTGCACTTCGATGTTCCATATTCCATGTTCAATGTTCCATGTTCCGTGTTCCATGTTCCATGTTCTGTGTTCCATATTCAATATTCCACGTTCCCTGTTCAATGTTCCATGTTCCGTGTTCCATATTCAATGTTCCATGTTCCGTGTTCCATGTTCAATGTTCCATGTTCCGTGTTCCATATTCAATGTTCCATGTTCCAAGTTCCATGTTCTTCCATGCTTGCCTGCTTGCCATTTCGTTGTGTTTCGATCTGTTTGTATTCCTTGTCGTCGAACTTTTACCTGTTCAATACACATTTTTCCTACCTTAACGGATCATTTTACTAGGCTGCCATCGAGCTGAACAGGATAACGGCTTTACGTGCCCATGAGATTGCTGAACAGAGGCACGATGATAAAGTGGCTTTGTTGCGTCAAGAGATTTCCATGATGGAAACCGAAATGAGTCAAGCCCCTGACAGTGTTAGTCATACCTGGTGTTTCATACTCTCAATTAACTTGCTGTGGCTGATGGATTCTCTTATTTTTAGATGAATGCCAGCAGAAGAGTGGACGAAGCAGATGTCCGTACCTTGCGACAGACTGTGCAGGAACTACAGCAGAGGGAGAAATCCTTGCTGGATCACTTGCAGATTCTCCAAGCCGCAGAGCAGAGTAAAAATCATCATGAATTTATTACCGGTAACAAAAAGTATAACCACTGAATGCATCGTCCTGTTAGATTTGTCGAGTAAGATGGCCAGTCTCCGCGAATCAACGGAATCCCAGCTGCAGCGATTGAAGCATCTCGCCAGTGCTGGATTGATCTCATCCGACGTCATCACCGTATTCCAAACCATTCGGAGTCAACCAGAAAAGTATGCTTCCCGTGTCATTGGGCCGCTGTTTCTGATGGTACGTCTACCTGTTCCATGGAGTCTACCTAATAGTATATGCAGTGACTGACTGTGCAGTGACTGTGTCTGTGTCTGTGTCTATGCACTGACTGTGTCTGTGTCTGTGTCTGTGCAGTGACTGTGTCTGTGTCTGTGTCTGTGCACTGACTGTGCAGTGACTGTGTCTGTGTCTGTGTCTGTGTCTGTGTCTGTGTCTGTGTCTGTGTCTGTGCACTGACTGTGCAGTGACTGTCTGTGTCTGTGCACTGACTGTGCAGTGACTGTGACTGTGCACTGGCTGACTGTGCAGTGACTGTGTCTGTGTCTGTGTCTGTGCAGTGACTGTGCAGTTGATGTTGGTGGGTTAGGTTTCCGCCACAGAGGAGACTTGTGTCAAATATTTGGAGACTGCGTTTGGCAAGGAACTGAACCACTTCCTCTGCGACTCGACCGAAACGATGAAGGAAATGAATCAAGAGTTTCGCATCCGGCAGAATCTGCAGTGTTCTTTCGCCGTCACTCCGCCGCAGCACGGGCAAGAAAGACGCGGTGGATTCACATGCTCCGAACAGCGGTTGGTCTTTTCCTGTAATAATAAATTCGCCTCTTTTGGCGAAATATCTATATGTACCGGAAATATAAACACATCGTATCTGCTGTTTAGAGATGAGTCTTAGGGAAGGCAAAGTATTCAAACCATTTTTTTTAAAAACAAATTTCAGAGCCCTGTTGATGTTGGGCTTCAGCAAAGCCCTCAGCGACGTCTTCCTAGCTCCTGAACCTGTGAAAACCTTCCTTAACACCCATTTCATCCCCGATTGCATTCTCATCAATTCATGCGGGGACGACCAGAGCGCCGATTCTCTGGTGAACTACTGGAGCCAAGTAAAGAGCGTCCCAGCGAATTACCGGTTACGCTTTTTCACGGAAGACTGTCTTGTAAGTGCTTATTAAACAAATTTGGACTTTGTCAAACGGACTTCTCTTAACATAGTTGTGTAGTTGATCTTCGCCATTATATTCTGATAGTATGAGGAGTTGAATCGTCGAAATTCTGGAATCGTCAAGCAGAGACCGCTTGTGGAGCCCTGTTTGCTTCAGTTTGATTCAACCGCAGCTGAGTCTGAGAGGAAGAAGTCGCTGTGGGAAGCGGAAATAATCGAGACGGAACGCAAACTCAGTGAGGAAAGGATGGAACTGAAAACTGTTCAGCTGAATCTGGTGGCCAAGGAGGATGAACTCAGCGCTCTGGAGGCGGAAATGTCAGAACTAGACCGAACAATGTTTGAAGCTGCGGCGGTGCAAGAGGTGTTGACACGGAAGAAGGAACAGTAAGTTTGTCATCACCCTCGTATGCAATTAATGCGTCAGGTTGGTCCGTCTGATACACATACGGTCAGATCACACAAGTCAGAGACAAAGAAACAGGCAGGCAGGCAAACAGTTAGACAGACGGTGATAGACAGACAGACGGTCATACAAACAGGTAGGTAGACAGACAGACAGATGGACATGCAGACAGGCAAACAGACAAATAGACAGGCAAACAGACAAATAGACAGACAAATAGGCAGCCAGACAGACAGACAGACGTACGGACAGACATACTGGTAGACAGACATTTAGGCAGGTATACAAGCAGTTCGGTACTCACAGAGCCATTGATCGAGCTGATTCATCGTATGGTTATTCATTATTTAACCGTTTGCTATATGCAGCATGTTTGCGTTTCACAGACTGGACATTAATTTGAATGTCGAGAGGAGACCGCGTGCTGACACAACAGCTGAGGAGGAGATAAATAAAAAAATTCTTAGCATAAACTTACGGCGAGCTTCGATGCTAACGTCGTTAGATATGGACGGGAGCATTGCAAATTTGGAGGTATGGTTTCCTGCCCGTCCTAACATTATCTTCCAAACTGGGCTCTATTGCCCCTTTTCAACTGAGTTTGAAACAGGCTTTGTCCACGTATGTCCACGAGGGATGTAACGTCGCTACGACCCTCTTGGGCAATGTTCTCGGAACATCCGGAGCTTTTCAACGATTTCATTTCATGACGAAGGAAAAGAAGAAAATCGAGGTTGGTTGACGTGGCAAAACCCTTGCGCTAACCGAGTTAAGTCATTGCACTCGTCGCATGGCTGTCGTACACAGCCCCCGAGTGGAAGTGCTTAATTCGGTCAGCGCAAGGTTTTTGCCACGTGTGTAGTACAGTATATTCGCGTTAGACAGGGACAGCGTACGAGATATGGAACGTTTAATCGGTCACGCGGCGCTTGTACTGTGTGTACGGTGCACACACAGCCGTGCACACGTTCCACTCCACTACGACTGTCCCTGTCTAACGCGAAAATACAGTACAGTATTTCTGATTCTGTCTCGGATTTATATTCCGCAACGGAGAAAACCTGTTTCTCATACAGACAAGAATTTCCGAGATCCAAGCGCGCGCGCATTTGCTGGACGTTTCCATTCAGGAAATTAAGGAAAGGATCAGACTCATGATCAAGGAACTGTACCTGAACCGGGACAAAGGCGCCGCGGAAGTTCAAGCGGTACGTCTCTTCAGCAACTCCACTACCCGTGCTTGGCTTTCTTATATCCCCGGTCAAGCGGTGTTGTATCCCTAAAAGATATTCAAGTCTCTCCATCCCCTCAAAACACCCGCACAAGTGACCAAGGCGCTTGCGGAAGCATACGGAAATTATCTCCGCATGCTCAGCGACAAGGTGGACGCCGCGGTGAGTTTTTCGAGTTGGACGCATCCACGAGCATGTCTTTTTATTGCGTTCTTTTATGCATCTACAGTGACTGCGTGTTCGATTTCAGGCTCTGCACGATGAGGAGAACAGCGTGGCGGCTGACCACAGCAAAGCTGCCCGTGATTGGTTAAAGAAGAGCTTCGACCTGAAGGTGTCTCAAGCCTCTCACCTCTCACTGAAGGAGCAATGGCTGACCAAGCTGCGCAGCGACGTCGACCTAATCAGCGAAAAAGTGGGGCACATGTTTGCTCGGCTGGGCTACGAAGGCCGTGTCGTGCTGGTGGAACCGGCTGCTGACCCCGCGACCGACGATGCCGTGGACTATGAAGCGTACGGTCTGGACATTGAAACGAGGTTCCGAGACTCAGAACCGTTTGCCAAGTTGTCCGGCAGACAAAGCGGCGGCGAGCGGGTCGTGTCCATTGCTATTTTTCTCTTGGCACTTCAGCAGTGCTCGGACGTACCTTTCAGAATTGTGGATGAGCTTAATCAAGTGAGCTCTTTAGACCGCCAACGACTCTTTCCAGTGGTTTCTGAAGTTAATTTTCGTTTCAGGGAATGGACAATACCAACGAACGGAATATTTTTCAGCTGGTTTTAGATGCGTCCGCGAACAGTGATACCCAGTATATCTCATGCAGCCCAAAGGTACGAAAAATTCATTCACATGCATTGGATATGTTCAGTGGC
>LRSR01005374.1:0-16889 GCA_001579985.1 Hypsibius dujardini | reverse complement strand
TTTGATTGATTGTTGAATTTGTATGAATGCACATTACAGTGAAGCCAGCTGTTGCTTGATTGTTTGATTGGCGCTCGTCACACGGACACCAATGCTCTCTCACTACATTCCCCACAATTCTATCGAAAATTAAACTGGCCAAATTTCCGACCATCCTTCAAACTAATCCTTAAGCACAACAGAATCGGGAAAAAATGAAACGGTGTCTCGAGTTCATTTAGAAAAAAACGGAAGGTCCTCTACAGTTTAAGTGGTCGATTGATTACTTGATTGACTAGAAAGCGTCAGACAAAAGAATTTATTCCTGGCAAAACAGTTACAACTCAATGCACCCGTGTCGGGATGAAACCAGCGAAATGATAAGACTAAAATAAAAATAAAGATTCCAAGTAAAAATGCTACCTTGTTAAGGGGCGGAGACGTTGAAGCAGTAGAGTTGATTTGAAATTCCTTTCAATTTTCAAAGGCGTCAAGAAATTATTCCTGTCTTTTTTTTCGATTCTGATAAATATGGCGTCGACGATACGAGGCAGATGAGATAGGAGAAAATATGAATCTACAAACTGGAGCGTTAAATGGAAGGATGAAAAAATGGCCGCTTTTCAACGTGAGAAAAAGAGAATTCTTTGTGGAGACTCCATTCCAGAAGAAGAGATTGGCTTGACTGGGACCGTGGGACGTTCATTGAATTGAATCTATTCAATCAAAATCAACGCTCGGAGTGAACGCATAGAAAAAAAAACGCACAGAAGCAGACCAAGGCAGCAGTCAGACAAGGGTATATGGCACGCGAGCCGCCAGGGTTTCTTGTTTACTTTTCACCTTCGCTGCTGGTTTGGTTGGAACAGACTGAAAAGACGTCACTACGATTATTGATAACAGTGAACATTTACATCGGCTGTAATAACCTTGATGGAAGATGATTTGATTTGACTTTTTATCGGCGGACGGCTTTGGGTCTGTCTGTTTGTACGTCTGTCCGCCTGCTTGCCTGCCCGCCTGCCTGCCTGCCCGCCTGCCTGCCTGTTTGTCTTGCGGTCTCTACCAGTCTGTCCATCTGCCTGCTTTCATGACGGCCGACCTATTTAGATCTGTATGTCCGTCTGTCTCCATAACCACTGACTCGGTGTGGTTTTTGTCTATCTGTCTACCTATCTGTATGTCTGTCTTCTGCCTGCCCCTCTGTCTGTCCGTCTGTATACGTGTTTTTGTCTGCCCTTCCATGTCTTCCATTTTGGGTTCCACGATATCTCCCGCAGCATCTCTTCAGACTACGGTTTTAAAAGAAAATGATATTGACTAAGCAAAGTTAGGGTGTACGGTCAATGATGCTGTGGGTGGTACAAAACCCGAAGATACTCAAGGTAATGCAGTTTACAATCAAACACGCATCACTCATGCAGCGTCGCCGTTAAGACCATTCAAGGTGTCGTTTACAATAATAAAAAACGTCAGCAAATCGAAAAGTGAACGACTGCTACTACGTAAATACCATTATGGTGATTCGATCGAAAGTGGCGGAAAGTGTTGCTGCTCAGTCAACAGACATCTCGTCATCGTCGTTGTTCGGTTTGCTCGGTCCACCCGCAGCAGGCTTGGCAGCAGAATCAGCAGGTGCCGCCTCCTCTTCCTTCTTCTTCTCCAACGCCTTGACAAACGCACGGAAATCTGGAAATACCAAAACACCGGTGAGATAAGTCGCTAGCTTTAAGGGTGTCTATTCAGCCGACAACTATAACTACTCAAAATAGGAGACAAGAGAGGCAGAGAGAAAGACAAACAATTAGACAGCCAGCCAGCCAGACACATATGCAGATAGACAGGCAGCCAGACAGGTAGACAGGTAGACGGGCAGAGAGACAGATAGATAGACAGTCGGACACCAAGCGTTAAACAGATCATCAGTCAGTCAGTGGGCCGACTATAGACATGCGAACCAAACGGAAGGCAAATAAGCACTGTTGAACGCACCGCCATTCTGTGCGGCTTGAACAGCTTGCGGTCCCAGATTGAACTCCTGAATCAAAGGTCCCAGCTGACGCGTCTCGAACGCCGACGTAAACGCACCAATAGCCTGAAGAGGAAGAATGAGACACACATACAAGTACACTACACTACTACGCCATGCAGATCCAGAGCTGTTACAAATTAGGCGAATATTACCTGTTGAAACTGCGGGCTCTGAATCGTAGACATAACTTCCTGCGCGGTCTGGGGCACCAGCGGGTCCTGGGGCAGATGCGGCGTGAGACGTTCCACGAAAGCCGGATTGGAGAGGATTGGGAGAAGGAGGCTCTGGCTAAGAGCCGGGGTCCAGTCGATGGGTGCGGATTCCTCTGTAGCGGCAGGCGCACCTGGAGTAAATTGATCACGTATTCTCTATCTTAGTATGGCATGGGTCAATTCACTTTGAGGAATGACAGAGAAAAAAATCTCGGACAACGGGGAAAACAGGTAGATGGACAGGTCAAACACATGTCCTGAAAAGCAGACAGACAGCAATAGATACAGGTTGACAGACAGACAGACAGACAGACACAGACAAAAAGGGATAATGGCATGTCAGACCGTGTCTGCCAAATACCTACCGGGCGCAACGGCTCCTAGGATTGAGCGCAGATCAGCCAACTGAATTCTCGACGTCGGTGCGGCATTCGTGGCAGTTTTGCGCGGGGCTCCCCTCGCCGAGGCATTGCCGGTAGGCGGACGAGAAGTGGGTGTAGCGGTTGGAGCAGCTGCGGCGGAGCCTTCCTGACGAACGGCACTGCGCAGACCTTGCAGGAGGTTGCCCGCACCGCCACCGCCCTGCATGCCTAGCAACTGCATCAGCTGATTCCGGTCCACCCCGCCTAACATCTCCTGCAATGCCGCATCATCTGCAATGACAAAAACATCTCATATCGAGAACAACCAATCCGATAAAAATATGAGCGAATTTTCTTAACTGTTTTTTCGTTGATAAGTATGTTTAACCCTGGCTGTCTGTCTATTCATGTCGGAATGCCTGTCTGTCTGTCTGTCTGTCTGTCTATCTGTCTTACATCCCTCTACCTTCCTAACTGCACAAAACTTTGAAATTAAATCAATTAAGATAAGCATTCACGTGAATACATTAACACACTGTAGAAGATGTACGACAGCTAACTATTTTGCGCACCGATTCCCATGGCTTGCAAGTCCGCCGGTAATCCGCCGCCCTCCGCTCCAGCACCAGCCGCATTTCGCGGGGGAGTCTTCCCGGCCAGATACTCGCTGACTTTCTTTAGGTTTTCATCATCTTTGGCCGCGTCGGGTTCCTGAAAATTAATCCACACTTCATGAGCGGCGCCATGTTCAAATAAATACCGGTAAATCAAACATCTCAACACACTATATAATAATAATTATATTACAATTTACGTGTACGAGTAGTTGTCAAAAATACTTGTTGTCTATGTACCTACTAATCAATCAATCAAACAATCTTGCAGGCCAATCAACCAGTCAAGCAAGCCATCAAGTCAACCAATCAAATTCAATCAACCGCTTGAATCAATCCCAAAACCCAAAACCCAAACACACCTGGATCCAGTAGAACAATTTGCGTCCCGTCTCTTTCACTTTCAGCACAAACACCCGGCCATCCTTACACTGCGGCACCTTTTTCAGCTCCACATCATTGGCGAAGACGATCAAATCCTGGGAAAGTAGGAAATAGCAAAGTAAATTAAAAAGACATTCCTCCTTCTGCAATCAACCACTCAAACAATCAATCAAACGCACATCCTCGGCAGTGGCCGCGGCGCGCTCCTTCCAGCAAAAATGCAGCAGACTGTCCTCCTCACTCTTGATGATGTAGACTATTCCGGCCCTGGGGTCCGCCTTGACCGTCTTCCCCTCCATCGTCATCCGACCGGCCTTGAATTCAACCAGGTAGCGCGAGGCACCGCGCTGCTGAGTGGTTCTTCCAAAAAGAGCCATTTTCACCAGTGGAAATGAAGGTAAAATAGTACAAACCCCGGAAATAGCCCCTTTGCGATACTCAATTCAAGGGAAAAAAATGAGATTCTGTTATACAAAGAAACACTAATTAGCCATAAAGGATGAACTGGTAAATTTTTCCAAACGTCAGCAAACAGAGATCCAAAAAAACAGGCAGTAGAAACAGAAAATTAAAAAATCGCTGTCTCACTCACTGGTTCGACTCGAGTCACGGTGCCGAATTTATTTCAGTCATGAGGGACGAGTCACAATCAGCGGTGACAAAAACTTCAAATAAACCGAGTTAGGCTATTTACGGCGGTCTATGTATGAAATTATTCACAATACGAGATAAATAACTTAATTCAGTCAGTTAAAAGTTTCTGCTACGTATCGCATCAAACAAAAACCTTACCCTGATTGAGTTAAGCTATTCACCTCCTAAATGCATGGCTTTGTACACACTCTGAGTTAAATGGCATATCTCGGTTAGAGCAAAATTTCTGCCACGTCTGTCCCAGTTGATTGATCGGTTCGGGTTAAAAATGGGAAACGTTGCGGATATTTTTTACTCATCCTCTTTCCCTCGTTGTCCTCGTCGCCTCGCCTCAACATGTACGCTCTTCTTCTCATGCTGCCGATTTTATTGTTGGTCGCCCGGCTGATTTATTTTTATACACTTCAACGAGGCCGGCCGGAGGCGGATGTACGGAATATGAGAGGACCTCGGAGGTTGATGGTCATACTTGGCTCAGGTGCGTGCGTCGTAGCTTTGTGGAAGCGAAACTCGTCAAAATCTATTCCGGCTAGATTGTGGATAATTACTAGTAGATTCACTGACGGGCAAACCGGAATACATCGTGAAGGCTCAATGTAGACCGATTTAATCGCAATTTGCTTGATTGATTGATTGATTGATTGAGACACTTCAAGAAAAGTTAATACAAGTCTGCGTTTGATTGAGTGATCGATCTTTCTGCTCAGCAGCTACTTGACAGTAAATCAGTTTCACAAGCAAATGGACGTTGCTGTTGATCGCTCGATCGATTTAGGGGGACACACAACGGAAGCGCTGAGTTTGTTGCGGGCGCTGGACACGAAGCAGTACCGTCCGGTGACGTTTGTGCTGGCGGAGACGGACACTACCAGTGCGGTGCGAGCTGTTGCTGCGTGGGATGGCATGAAGGATGACGTGAGATTTGCATGCATTTTGTTTTTTGTTTTGTTTCATTATGAATATTGCGTTTTAAGACACTGTCGTTGCATATTTTATGCAGATGAAATTTGTGAAAATTCCTCGGAGCCGCGAAGTGCATCAATCATGGCTGTCGACCCTGTTGACCACCGGCAAGGCTTTGGTCTCCGCATTCCCGATCGTCTATCGGGAGAAACCGGATATAGTATGTCTTCTCTGGTGCCGGAAAAGTGAACGAGATTCGGCATTGTCAGTTTTATCCATCATTAAAACTTGGCGGCTACCAGCTTTCCACCTGTCTGTCTGTCTATCTATCTGTTTCTTTCTTTGTCTGTCTATCTGACTGTCGACCTATCAGTTTTTCTGTTTATGTTTGTCTCTCCATGTATCTGTATGTCTGTCTGTCTGCCCCTATGTTGTTTTTCTGTTTGTCTGTCTGTCTGTCTGTCTGTCTGTCTGTCTGTCTGTCTTAGGCTCGTTTTGCGTTTCTATATGTCTTTTCTCTTTCGGCCTTTCTATCTGTTTATTCTCGCAAGCATTTACTGCTACAGTTGATTTTGATTTCATAATTCTCATTTGAGGTTTCTTCTGATTTGTTTAAAGCTGATACGTTTTTCTTTTGCTTCCAGATACTGTGTTGTGGACCGGGCACTTGCGTCCCCATCTGTCTCGTGGCCTGGTTGTTTTCCGTAAGTGCGATTCCGTGTGGCCTTTCCGCCTTGTCGAATTCGAGAGCCTCGTCGCTTTTAGCTTTTAATGAGCGATTTTTTGTCCTTTTGCAGTTGTTATTCGTGCAACGAACTGTGATCACTTTCGTCGAGAGCATTTGCCGGGTGCAGACGCTCTCATTGACCGGCAAAATTTTATACTTTTTCTGTGATATCTTTTTTGTACAATACGAAAGTCTCTCCCACAGCTGGCCGAAAGCCGTCTACCTCGGCCGGCTTGTTTGATAAAGCGATTTTCCCCATGCATTCTGCATATTTGTTTATATAGACCCGGAATGGGGAAGATTTTCACCACGCCTCATACGGCAACCCAATCTTCTTGGCGAGGTCTCCCCGACGTCGGACGGGCTTCCCGCAGCCGGGAAAACTGTCGGTCGGTGCGGCGGCCAGCCATCCGATCTGTCCGCTGGTCGTGTGGGGCAACGGTGGTGCCCAAGTCTCCAGCTTGGGCAGGCAGTCAGTGTGCTTGGCATGGACCACGTCCTTCGACTCGCGCTCCGGGAAGTTTACCTGTCGGAATACCTAAACTTTGTCTAGTCAAAATAATATAGTTAATCATTAAATTATTTGAAAAGAGGGTTTTTATGGTTTTTTACTCTGTTACGAATTAGTTTTTTAGTTTTTTTTGCATCATGAAATAAAATAAGAAATCATGAATAGTCATTCTTAAAAATTAAAACATTGTTTTTAATGAAATTGTTTTAAAAGTTATAATTATGATTTTTAAAGTTATAAGATGAGAATTATATATAAGATTATAAGAAATGACAATCCCGGTAGTATGACAATGACCTTGTACGATTCGAGGCGAGGGTATTTGTGGTGCGAGTGGAGCTGCGGATTGTTGAAGTGCCTCTGGATATGGCGATTTGTCAGGTCCAGCTCGATGTCCGCATCGTAGCCGAGGGAAAGGCGGCCGGGCGCGGGCAGCCTCAACGCCTTGTCCTTGCTTTCGCGGTGCTTGGGCTGCTCGCCCACGAGGAACTTCCCGTAGCCGGATTTCCAGTTGGCTTCCCGACGGTTCTCGTCTATACAGTGGTCTCGCCTAGAAAACAGCAACACTACAACGTATAAAGCTGACACCGAGAAGTAGAACAAGGGATAATAGGATAGACTGACAGACAGACAGACAGACAGACTTGCAGACTGACAGACATGCAGGCCGGCAGCCAGACAGACAGAAAACTAGGCGCACAGTCAATCAAGCAGGCATGCAGAGAAACAGATAAACAGACAGACGAGCTCACAGTCACATAGTGAGACATACAGACAGCTGGATTTCGGCTCACCAATAGTTGGCCTGGTGAACAGGGTTTGTCCGCTCGGCGTCCTCTGTCTGTACCATTTTTTATACGGATAGGACTTTCGTTTCGTTTCCGGACAGCTAGTCACTAGATGCTTCAGGGTTTTTACATATCTGCGAAAGTTGCTCTTTTGCTGGGTCTATGCCTGTGAATCTCATGGCAACCTTTGTAAAGCGTTGGGCGGTTCTTTTCCCGCGGTTGGATCTTCGGGCGTGTTCTGACCGAGGCATTCTAAGCCCGCTGGGTCGATAGCACCTACGCATCCGCCCCAATAAAATGCGAAGCTGCACCGGCGTGTCGGTCAGAAAAGCTTTTGTCAGGCGTGACTGTGCACGTGTTCTGTCCGCTTTGCAGTAGTATATCCAATTCTGTGGTACTGCTCCGGTAACTATAGCGATCGTCTTGAGCGTAACGATACATGGGGACATGTGCTTCTGAGATGTTTTCGAACTTAGGAAACTCGGAAAAGCAGAGAAGGCAGAGGCAGACTTGCAGGGACAAAAAACAGAGTGACCGACCGATCTAAGTACAAAATTCAGGCCGGCAGTCAAACAGACAGAAGACAGACAGACAGACAGGCAGGCAGGCAGGCAGGCAGGCAGGCAGGCAGGCAGGCAGGCAGGCAGGCAGGCAGGCAGGCACACAGATAATGATGCTTCCTTGGGGGCTTTTTTTAACAACCAGATCAGCGTCGCAGATTAATAGTGAAAACAGCTGATCAGGTTCGTAGCTTTCGAAAAATCTAGTACAGGCACGCAGCACCGATAAGCGACTTTCTCCACTATCCAGCTTCCCTCCTCAGCCACAAATCCTCCTTTGTCACTCTTCTATCTGCTCGACGTGATAAATAATGGGCAAAATCAAGGTGAGAAAGTACCTTTCAAAACACTGCAAAGTTACTCGCTGACACCGCTTCAGGTATACGCAATAGAAACAGGGCTAGTCGGCCTAAGACCAACGGTGTACTGCGCACTGCGCGCAGTCATCGTGAAAAGTCGCTTGATTTCTACTCGATCTCATTCATACCGGTGATTGTCGTGGTATCAATGCTTATTTATTTATCGGGAATACATATATTTTCCTAATCTAATCTTTATTTTTCCTCTTATTCTTTCCTCAGATTGGAATTATCGGAGGCACCGGGTTGGATGAGCCGAACATCCTGAAAAACCCGGTCGCTAAGGAAGTCCACACACGCTACGGGGCGGTACGTTGATTGATTGATTGATGCGCTTGAATGATTGAATTGAGCTTTTAAATTTTTAATCATTCCCCTGTTTGCTGGCCTTTCCTGTTTTTTCCTGCCTCACGTTATTTACGGGCACGACCTCTTTGTAGCCGTCGGATCGTCTCATCGCAGGGCAAATCCATGGCGTGGACGTTGTCCTCTTGGCCAGGTCTGTTCCATAATTCAATTTTTGCAAGACCATTGATTCGGTCGCTTGATTGATTAAGTTAAATGAAAATATCATTATTAGTTCATCAATCAATGGGCAAAGCTGACGAAATTGTGTTGCATCTTGCTAATGTTTGCCTTTTACAGGCACGGTCGTAATCACACGATTCACCCGAGTCAGGTCAACTACCGCGCCAACTTGTGGGCATTGAAGGAGGAAGGATGCACGCACGTTGTGGTGACCAACGCGGTCGGCTCGCTGCAGGAACACATCGCACCGGGTGACATTGTTATAATGGACCAGTTTGTTGACAGGTACTTCTATCATCTCTCTTTCACGATGTTTTTTTTCTGTCTGCCGGTCTATCTTTCTGTTTGTCCGTTTGTCTGTCTGTCTGTCTTTCTGTCTTTCTGTCTTTCTGTCTTTCTGTCTGTCTGTCTGTCTGTCTGTCTGTCTATCTATCTGTCTGTCTATCTGCCTGGCTATCTGCCTGGCTGGTTGTCTGTCTTTCTGTCTGTCTGTCTATCTGCCTGGCTATCTGCCTGGCTGGTTGTCTGTCTTTCTGCCTGCGTGTCTGTCCGTCTCTCTGCCTGTCTGTATGTTTATCTAATCTGACATCCACACCGATCTTCGATCTTGCACGGTCTCTGGTTTTGTTTCAATACGTATTGTATGTACTGTTCCTTATCCTTTTTTTGTTTTACTAATCAGGACCACTAAGCGAGAGCAGACCTTCTATGACGGGACCGTGAAGAGTCCGCCGGGCATCTGCCACATTCCGATGGCCTATCCGTTCGACCAAGAGACTCGTCAGGTAATTACTTTATTCAGGTTTTGAAATTCAGATTTTATTTTAAAATCGGAATATTATTTTACGCGAGATTGCATAAAAGTGGAAAGAACGGATAGGCGTAGATAATACGACAACGTAGTATGTCTACTGGAAGTGTGAATCCTTACAGATTCTGATTGGCGTCGCGGACGAGTTGAAGGTGAAATACCACCCAACAGGGACCATCACTGTTATTGAGGGACCGCGCTATTCTACCAAGGCCGAGAGTCTCTTGTTCCGCTCTTGGAACTGCGACATCATCGGAATGACGTCTGTACCGGAGGTTCGTGAAATATGGGATTCCTGTCTACCTGTATTTCTATTCATCTGTGTTTGCTTTTCTTCCTGTTTGCCTGTTTGCCTTGTTTCTTGATTATCCGGCTCACGCCGCAGCTCCTTCCATTATGTCGGATCTTCATTCTTCTTTGTTCTAAATGTGACCACCCTTAAGTCAAAGTCACTGGGTTTGTTCCAGGTCGTCTTGGCGAATGAATTGGGACTGGCCTACGCTGCCATCGGTTAGTACTTAGTAGTATCGATATATCGTATCGGGATTTGATACCTTAGCTCTCCAACTTGGAGAAGGATGCGTAAAATAACAAATTTCATTGATTTCAGGTTTGGTCACCGACACCGATTGCTGGAAGGACGGCGAGCATGTCACGGCCGATTTGGTCGTGCAGCGTTTCAAGGAGTTTGCCACACTGGTGGTGGAAATTTTATCCCGTTCCATCGAAAAGATGAAAGATTATGACTGGGGCCCGATGATTGCTCGCCGGGAGGTACGAGTATTGCAGATTTCATGTAAATGTGTTCCTCGATTGCTAGGATAACGAGCAAAAGAAAATTTAGACGTCTGCCTGTCTGTCGGGATCTTTATTTTTCTCGCTGCCTAGCTGCCTTACCTGCTTGCCTGGGTGCCTATATATTTGTCTATTTATGTCTGCCTGCCTGTCTGCCTGTCTGTCTGTCTGTCTGTCTGTCTGTCTGTCTGCTGTCTGCCTGCCTGCTGCTGTCTGTCTGTCTGTCTGTCTGTCTGTCTGTCTGTCTGTCTGTTTGTCTGTGTGTTAAACAGACAGGCTGACAGAAATCGATACCGTCATCCTGTTCTTGAAATGTTTCTCAACTTATTAGAAAATGCTAGTGGACGCCATCATGGTCCCGAAGGAGCGCACCCATTCGGCAGCTGCAGCGGCGGATTCAAACCCCAAGGGCGGGAGTGGTGATTCTGCGCGAACCGTTTCTCCGACCGGTGCGCCGGCTCAGCTGGTGGAGCGCGATTTACCTTAATTAAAATTATGGCGTAGGAATTTTGTCAGATTGACCTACCCCATCGATGGTGCGACAATTTATTTGTCTCAATTTGAATGGAATTTATTCCGACCCCGAGTCTAGGCTTTCTCGTGCTTTGTTAAGTATGAATACAGTAGATGACTTGTAGCTCGGTCAGCTTTGCCCTTTATCGAATCTGTTTCTTGACTGTCTGACTTTTGGACCATCGATGGGTGCAAATTTATTTTTATGGTGAAAAGAAGTTAAGTTGTATGAGGTGAAATCTATATTTCGGCTCACCACCCAAACAGTCGATAAATCTGCTCACTCAAGTGTTTCTCTTCGATGGCAGGTGCTTGATTGTTTGATTTTTCGCATTATAGTCTAGTTACTATAGCACTTCTGGAAAGTAAACAATCAAGCACCTGCCATCAACGAGAAACCCATGAGTGAGCTGATTTATCGATTAAGTGGAGGATGAGCCGAAATACAGACTTCTCATACTAAAATACACGTCGTGGGTTGATTGTTGATTGGCCAGTCATCTGTGCTCTAAAACTAAATGCCCTTCAGTTCTGACACGGACTGTTCCGACAAGCTCAACAAGCAAAAAAATAACACTATTACCACTGGTTTATTACAAAACAACGTGGACCCACATAAAATTAACTCGTGGTTCTACGGGTGAGAAAATTGGAAAGCAGTGACATCGCATTAATTGATTGATTGATTAGCTGAACTCAATGGAAAAAGGTCGCGACTGCTAAAGTACGAAACAATGGTTCTTCCCACTGTCAATCCATGATCCCAAGCAGCGGAATTTCTTCCATTTCAGTCGATTACGATCATGAACGGCCGAAAAGATCAGAGTTCAAGTCAGTCCGGTCTTACTCTTCGGGAACGATTGGCTGTTGAGTGAGGAGCAAGCCGAATCGCTTCTTGATGGTGACACGCTGCTTGGAAAACTTGTCTTCCGGTGAGAATTTAGCTACGGAAGAAATGTGAGTGAGAAAGAAATTATGACGCTTTGTTCAAGAAAATGAATCAATAAAAAATACAGATCAAGTTTCTCCTGTGAGTGGTTCGTTGATTGATTGATTGCTATGGAAAACCGGTAAATACAAAGGAATCGACAAACGTACGATTGATTGACCTATTGATTGGAGAATTTTGCGATATTGATAAACACAACAATCAATTCAATCAAGCGATGCAGAGTTCGATTGAATAATCGGCATCCCTTTACCTGGATGCGCCGTCAATGTAGGATTACCGCTCGGGTCCAGGACCTGGAATACATTTTTTGATTCATCAATTTTGCTCAATTCTTCCACAGGAAAAGTATTGAGTGTGTGTGCATGAGCGAATTAAATTGTGGTAGAACCTTCATTGTGTAGACCCGGTTGTTTTTCTCGTCCAGATAGAATCGGAGTAGCATTGCTCTGCCGGCGCGGTGTGATACGATAGAATTCTGGCTAACTCCGAATGAAATTAACACATATAAGGTTTAGTAAAAATTTCTTACCGAAAAGGAAACAAAATCACGAAATATTACTTTTTGATTGATTGCGACATTTCTCAGTACAATCCAATTCCACTTATTGTGGAATTCCATTAGTAGGAATGCTGACAGTGGAATTCCATTCCTGCTCCATGTCAAGTGTAATTCCAGTGGACTGATCACTTCTGTCTTTTAACTCTTTTCGATGCATATGTCGTTTTTTGACTGGCTAATGGCTTTGTCCATTTTTGGCCGGACTTGTACGCCGAATTTTTTCCCGAATTTTTACACCACATCATATATGCGAAAAGCGATCATTCACCATATTCTACTGTATGAGGCAAAACCAGAAAACACACGGCGATTTCCGGTCACCCATTCCTCATCACACTCACATTCACACAGCTTATTCCAAAAACAATTCTGTAGGGTTACAAGCATTCAAATTCACCCCTAGTCACGGACACATTTCATTGGGCTTATTTCTTTCCACTCTGAGCCTGGGCACCCTGCAGGACAGCTTTGTTGCGCGCAATAGCATCCTGATGGATCTTGATCTGCTCCTCATGGAACTTGATCTCAGTGTCGAAGTGTTTCTTGAAATCGTCCAGCTGCACCTTCGACTGAAAGCACATACGACAAAAATGAAATTTATACACTCTCAAGGGTGCAATCAATCGGTCTCATGAGGCAACGTTGAATTTCTAAGTCTTTTTAGAAGTGTCTTTAAACAATTGTTCTAAATAGTAGCCATAAAGGCTTTCAGTTTTAAATAAAACATACTTTTTGTTTTTTAAATAAAATATTTTCTGTTTCATGCAAAACTGCAAACATTAAAAATACTATTTGAAATTACAGCGATTTTAATCGTTTAATCGTCCCAAAACTTACTTTCGATATTGGTATAAATTTTATTTAAAATCACAAGAAACAAATGTGAGGCTTTTTCTCTGAATAAAATAATTATTATAAATAACGGGCTAAGCAGCCAATTTAAATAATTTCATAATATTATTTAGTTCAAGCATGTTACATATTCGTTAAAAAGTAAACACTGGTAAAATGAATCTGCATGCGTGAACGCTGAATTATTTCGTCAAATAAATGCTGGTAAAACAAATAAATAAATTCATTCATCCAAGGATCGAACGTACGGCCATCAGGGAACGCGGTACAAAAAACAAGCGCTGCTGCATCTATTTCAGCACAACTATACACCAATCAATCAATAAATCAATCACTGCAAGTCAGACAGTACATGAACTGTCAATCCATCAATCAACCACACGAACACATGGCGATTCAGTTGCAAGGCGGGATGATCAATCTCAGACTCAGCTAAGAATCTCCCCCCTTTATGGTACCAATTTGCGGAAGTACTCCTCCTCCCGGGCCGCCTCGATCTTGCCGAACGCGCCGCCGGCATCCCGAATCGAGCCGCCACTGCCTCCGCCCTAAAAACAGGGCACAACAACACATGAACAAATACTGCACGCTAAAAGGATTCCCCTCAAATAAATCATTTACAGACCTTCCCACTTCCACTTCCCCAATCACCGGTGTTCATTGTTCGAACACTGAAAAAAAGAGCCCACATAAAATTCCCAGGGAATGCAAATTAGGAATGAAAAAGGCAATCCGCGTGTGGCCATAATGCTGGACTGACCAAGTTAGAGGCAACAACCGCGTTGCGCACTACGGCTAACAGACCCGGTCGCAGAGCGCCTCTAACTTGATCATTCCGCTATTATGACCACGTGAGGAAATAAGATGCAATTAAATTAAAAACCTACGCAGTTGTCATTAGGGGGCGGATCTTCAGGGTGCTGGCGCGAAGAGCCATGCTAAATCACACGGATAAAAGATCGCCTGCAAAATTCAGTCCCCGAAAAAAGTTTAAATTGAATCAACGATTGCAATTTTAAATTGACCCTGTTGGAAATTCTTTTTTAACTGGGGGGTCCAGCTGTATGTGAGTATCCCCCCTCGCCCCAATAAGACGGGCTTCAACTTGAACACGTGCTTTGACCAGTGTGTGAAGCACCTACGGGGAAGGTGCATGTACTGTAGGGGAGACTTTCGAATTATTTAAATCCTACCAAGTGATACTGTTTTCGGATAAACATTAAAAATTATTGAATTCCGGTTTTCACAAATTCTACGGCGCTGCTTTATTCAGAATTCTTCAAAAATATAAAAACATTCCATTTCGCGCATTTATCGGAATTATTATTAGCCGTGAAAGGTGGGAAATTGTTCACGTGGAAGCCTGATTAAAAATGGCTGCCAGCTCCCAGGATATTTTCGGCTCCGACGATAGCAGTGACTCGGACGTGGAGGCCCCCTCTAATGGATTGCGCATCTCCCCGGTGCCGAAGGAAATGTCCACGCCCACGCCCAAAAGCGGATCGGAAGCGGGAGGAGACACACCCGTCGTGGCGGAGGAGAGCGACGGCGACGGCGAGGGAGATTCTTCCCAACAGCCGGCGCAACACACTTCCGGCTTCACGCGAGTGCCCTCCGATGTAGAAGAAGACGATCCAGAGGAGGATTCAGAACGAGCGAATCCAAAGTTGGAGGACGGGGCCAGTGTAAGCTAGTCGTAAAAGCTGTGGAGTAGTTTGGGACGTTGATACATTGAAGCGGTTGCTAGATTGATTGATTGGCGTACGTGTTTTAGTTGCTCAGCTCATACAAGATTTGTGCGGTTGATTGATGAATTGAGGGTATTATTTATGGTTTTCATTGTTTTGATTGATTGATTGAGTCATTCGGTTTTTTTTGTCTCATTATGCATTCTTCTTGCAAATGCAAGATGTGATTTTTGTAATTTTTGCAGTGTCGTTCTGTAATTTTAGGAGCCGCAAATTTCCTCCCAAGAGGGCGCACCCAAACCGGACGCCGATGTCGAGGACGACGAAGAGATTCGTATTGAAGCGGCGATGCGTCGGCTGGAACCGAATTTTGACGGCCGATTCTTCTACTGGAAGCAGCAGGACTTTCTCCGTGCTCAGACGGAGAACTTTGTGGCCGATGAGTATGAGGATGATTTCGAGGATTTTGAGGAAGACCCCCCGATGGAGACACAGCAGGCCATCCATCAAGCGGTAAAAAATACGATGCGCTGGCGGTGGAACACTACGGAGGACGGGGTACGGGTACCGGAATCCAATACCAAATTGGTCAAATGGTCGGATGGCAGGTACAGTTTGTCTGAAGTCTGACGGTAATGTTACGAGCCTGACTGCCTGTAGGTATGTGTGTCTGTCTGCTTAATGTCTGTTATTTTCTGTTGATCGGACTGCTGATCGGTCTGGGTGTTTAATTCCCGATTTATCGTTTGGACAACTTTCTGCTTGACTGTTGGTCAGTCGGACTGTCTGTCTGTTAGTCTTTCCGTGTCTGTTCGTGTCCGTCTGTCTGTCTGTCGTCCGTCGCTTTGTCTAATTGTCTGTCGGTGTTGTCTCTTTGCATGCATATATGGGGTTTTTGTCGACTTGCCTACTTATCTACATGTCTCTTTCCTGTTTGGCGTCTTCCACGTTAATCTATTTGTCGGCCAATTTTCTGGCTGTCGATCTCTCTGTGTGGCTTTGGCTGACACTTTTGCTCATGTTCCCGACGTGCTGCTTACTTGTCGTGTATGGAATTCACAGTGTGACTGCCTACGTTACTGTCTGTTTGCATGCATGTTTGTCTGACTGTTTATCTGCCTGGCTACTAGTGTGTTCATGTGATTTACCACACGTCTGCTTACTTAACTGTCTGGATGGTTATTTGGGTTCATGGCTGCTAGCCTGTATGTTCGGATTCTTGACTGTCTCTTTATGCATCAGGTATCTGTCTGACTTTATTATACGAGGGCTCCTAAATAAGTAATGTCACTTGGTTTTTGTAAACAAGATGAGAGGAGATAAAAACATTCTGCTAATATAAAAATGTAGAGGGGCGGCTGCTGACTTGGAAATTGGGAGGAGAATAAGATTACGGACAGAATGTTGTTGAGAGGGCATCCGCTGTGTGTCTTCCCCGAGCCGATTTATTCATTCTTTACCGAGCTGACTTACTTAATTCACTATTTTCCCCTAATTTAACTAAGGTTGAGTTACTATAAACAGGGCCTAATTGCTTTCAATGCATGACAGGCTCTGAGGAAAAAGTGACATTACTTATTAAAGAACCCTCGTACAAATATTCGTATTGACACCTCTTTTACGGGACTTCATTTCTTCCGTTCTGCCTAGCTCTTCCATTGTGATTGGCAATGAGTACTACGACATCTCCTTCATTCCCCTGAAAGGCGAGCACCATCAGCTGTTCCTGCGCCAGGGTACCGGCTTGCAAGGCGGCGTGGTGTTCAAAGAGAAGATGACCATTCGACCGGCCGTTGCGAATCCCCTCGCACGCAAGGGTCGGCTGACAGCGTCGGGACCGGCAGCCGTAAGTGGCATAAAAACCGACGAGAAGTCCCGCCGCACCAACTACATGAACGAAGTAGTAGCGGAGGATCCCGAGAAAAAACGGCAAAAGCAGATGAAGCAGGAGGAAGATAAGCTGAAGGCGACGATAAAGAAGGAGACTGCTCAGCGTCGTATTAAGGAACGACATCACAAGTAAGTTAGACAGATTGATTGAAAGGCAGATAGACACACAGACGGACAGGTGGGCAGGCAGACAGTGAGTCAGTCTGACAAGCATAG
>LRSR01005373.1:0-12407 GCA_001579985.1 Hypsibius dujardini | reverse complement strand
TCCATCGATGAAGGGTTCGACGAGCCGTCTAGCAAAGACCAAGCATCTTTAGGAGATAGGTGGCAGCACCGAACGAACGATCCAAGAGAGTTTCTGGTTTCAAACCGGCTTCTTGATTCGGGATATCCTTTTTTGTGTAATTGAGTTGGTACTTGGTAATAAAGAGTCAGTTCGATCCTTTTAGCATTCACGCACACTGTCTTAAGTCCTTTCTAGACGGTTGCTGTTCTCTAGCCTGACTAGCATGAAATACGGCCATGCCCAATGAAGGAGGAAGCGCTATTTTGTTTGTTTGTGATTTGCCATTCCTTTTCAAGTACAGAACATACATACATATATAAGAAATAACTGTTTATCTGCCCTAGTACACTTTCATACTAACATTGCATAATTAGGCGATGCGACGTATTCTGCTTGATTAGCAAGGCTCGAGAATAGCGTATTTCTGCCGGCAAGGCAACTGACAAAATATAATTCTCCAACCAAATGCGAAGGGCATACCATCTAAACTTCGCCGCTTCTGACTAGTCAGCTTCTCTCATTAGACTCTTTGGACTGCAACCGCCTGGACTTCTCGCAGCAATAGAAGCCTCTGCATATTGTGAATTTGTTGGCATCTGGTCGTTTTAGTGCTTTTTTTGTTGTTGGCCGCTTCATTTACCTTATGATTCGGAGCCAAACAGATGGAATTAAAGATAAAAACCCAACAGTTACTGCTCTGGTTCGTCAAACGATTTGACGGAGGAATGTTATGTTAACCTACTGATCGATGGGCCTCTCGGCATTGTCGCCTCTACTTTCTACTGCCCGAAGGCCAACGTAGGGAAGAGACCGGAAGTGGAGGTTTCGTATTAATCGGAGACAGTTGGCACTACATAGATGGAAAGAGCAAACGATGAGGAGCGGGAGCTCCGAAGGGAAAAAGGGAAAGGAAGCGATGAAGACCCAAAGACTACTGTAGAAAAATGAAGAGCTAGACTGACTGACTGTCAAAACACACGCACAGCACGAGTCTATCAAGTAACGAACCGGTCGCGGCACACAGGCTCGCGCCGATAACAATCAACCAGCCGAACACTTCCGGTTCGGCTGTGCTTCCAATAACACACCACCACACAACAAGTAAACACACCGGAGTACATGAGCGGTGAGCAATGACTACGTGGCGGACGATTGAAGTCTACCAGTCCAGTCATGAAAATACCCGCGACATCCTCCTCCTTAACTGACGTCGGAGACGAAACGAGGTTGTCGGGAATGAGAGAAGCGGAGCCGAAGTGATTTGAGGATCTTGATGATGAGTTCGACGAAGATTATGATGACGTTGAGGCACAACTGTCTCTTCACAGACGACGACGTTTCTTTTTTTTTTTTTTTGCGGGTATTGGTATATACTTTTTTTTGTAGCCTTTATACCGTTTTCACCAAATAGGAGATTAGATGGCGGTTTGAATAACCTGATGAAAAATTTAAGTTGTTGATGATGATGAATCGTACCACGTCCTCCTCCTAAAAGGAGAGTTCATGGACGCGGTCGGGCGAGCTTGAATGGGTGCCGCGACGAGAACGTCGTGGTTTGCGTTTAGCCAACTTCGGCTCTTCGCACAGGTGTGGAGGGAGGTGAACATCCTCCTCCGCAGCGTCGAATTCCACTACGGTGGATAGGGGACCGGTTCGTGTGTCGGCGGATTTGGTTCGTCGAAAAGAAGAGAGAATAGAACTGGGCGGTCGGGACGGAGGTGATGGGCAGAACTCAATCTGCGGTCGGAACACAGGATTCGTGTAGAGGACTGTCGGTGGGAGAGCGGTATTGGAGACCGAACCCGGATAGTCCGTTGGCGGTCGTGTCGGTGAACGACGGTTAGTGCTCCGACAGCACTTGCAGAGACAATTGACAAGAAAAAGACCGACTCCGCACTTCAGGAGAAGAAAGCCAAGGCCAAAGAGAGCAAGAAAAGAAGAGATGCCGGCGACGGCGTATTTCAGGACGTCGACAGCTTGGGAGGTTTCGGCGGTGTTGGCGCGATGCTTGCCGACGGTGGTGGCCGCAGACATGGCATCGTAACCGGTGACATCATCAGTTTGGCGGACCATGTTGCTCAATTCAGCGAGCAAGTCCATGGGACGGTCGATTGCGGTGAGATGAAGAAAAGCGTCCGTTCGGTCGATCATTCGACTGACGTTGACGCGAAGATGATGATTGGTTGCCGATTGTGTGGGTCGCATGAAAACCCACGTACCGTTGCGGAACTGATGAGGTTTTCCCTGAAAATTAACAATTCCGTTAATCCAGAAACAGGGAGATGGTCTAGGGTGAAGGGTGAACCCATCACGAGAGATGGTGTAGGTTACGTTTTCAAGCGTAACAGTTGGTTGAGGACCGCAATTTGTGGTCACGGATGAAAAGGTGACTGGCACTGTTTGGCAAAGATGGAGAACGGCCGATTCACCGTAACTTCGCACGGAAGTACAGTGTGGTTGGTCAAGAGCGCGACCCGCGAGAACGCCGGAAGTGGCGGACAAGTCGACGAGTTGGTTGAGTCGGCTATTATCAGCTAGACAGGCGAGATGATTGAGTTCGGCAGAAATCTGTCGTTCTTGGTGTGTTAGAAGGTCGGTGACATATTGAAGGTGGAGGGAAAGATACCGTTCACTTTCCAAACCTGATGCTCTGGGGAGGGTAGAATTCCAGGAGTTGCCGTTGTCATTACTGGCTGGCGTTCGCGGAGCGACTGTTGCTTGTGACGATTGAAAGGATGGAATTTGACGTGGAGCTTGGTGTTTCCGTACCACGTACGACATGTACAGGTCGGAGTGACCGATGACTTCGGTTCCACGGATGCCGTCGTTTGGACAGAGGTTTGTCACGTTGCCGAAATTGATGATAAAGTCAATTTGTGATTTCGGATCACGTAGACGTGCTACCTGGAAAGTTGACGTGTTTCGTAGCTCACCATTTCCGCTGGCTACGAGGTGGTACTTGCAACGGTTGGACGGTCGTTGGTCGTGGAAGTAGGTGGGTTTGGATCGGCTCCAGACGTACGTTCCTTGGGCGAGGATGGCGTGCCCGAACGTCGTCGAGTTGGAAATGGGTCCGGTGACGGTGTGGACCTCGCAGTCCTCACACTCCGTTTCGAGGGTAACGCGTTCGATGAAGCAGTTGAGAGCTTCGGCTTTGATGGTAGAGTAATATTTCCACTCCGGATGAGGTGACTCGAGGTAGACCCAGGAGGTACCTTCCTTCACCATGTTATTGAGGCCACAGCGCTTGGTCTCAATGAGCTTCCAACACTCCTCCGCACTCATGAGGATGGTGCGATGGATTGGGGTCGTATCGTACCCTCCGAGTAGGAATGTGACCATCTGTTCGCCTTTGATGAATTGTCGGCAGACGTGGCTGGGGAACTGCTTCCTCTGGCTGTGCTGGCTGTACAGTTGGTACCGTACACGTACAGACACAAGGTCTTGTGCCGGAAGGCTGCAGCGGGACTGGTGTCCCAAGTTGAGGACACCGACGTATGCCGGGGAACGGCAGTCGCACGCCTCCATCGTGAATGCTGCGGCGGACCCGACAAGGAGGAGAAGTAGAGCCCACATGACCGACTTGGTCGGTGGTCGAGGAGACTTGAAAAGTTGCCGGCGATAGGGAGCAGCCGTTGTCCTCGAAGTGGTCGTGAGCCGTGGCTTTTGACGAACTGAAAATTCGGAAAGAAGTAAATAAGACAATTGAGTTTTCTTACCCGAAATCTTCCGCAGGTCGGAGCAGGGTCGATGTGGACATCCGCCGTTCACGGCACAGGATCGATGATAGAGATGGTGCGAGAGGCACCGTTCCGTCGGATTGTTAGTGCTGCGGCGTGAGCCGAGGTCGACGAATATATCTTCGTCGCAAACGCAAAACTGATGACGGATGTAGCGGTCGAAATGAATCGGGCACACATTGATGCGGGTGCTTTTATGGAAAAGTGAAGACCGTTCAACGGGTTCTCGGCATGTGACACCAGGGCCGATTTGGATTTGGCACAAAAAGTGATGATCCGGATCGTTCATCAACGCCGTCCGGCTTGATAGAACAGTACCGAGGTCGGTAAACTGATGAGGCGCGTGATTGGTACAACAATCACACACAAAATGGCGGTCAAAGTCCTCCATGCGAACGGTGCTGAGAAGAATTGGGGTGGTGCCTTGAAGGTCGCGGACGAACAAAGGTTCGATGAACGGCAGCACTGCTTTGAACAACAGGCTCCGGCATGATCGACGAGTGTCGCCATGACCAATGACCTTGCAGACGGTCATGACGGTAGTGACAAGCGGAATCGCTTCCAAAAAGAGTTCGAGAGCCTCCTTATGGGCCGGCAGATGAAAATTGGTTTCAGGGTCGTGCTCCCAAAGGGTTAAAAAGAAGGTTTCAATAGCGAAACTACGTTGGAGGTTGACCTCGATGCGGAACAGAACTTCACCAGTTTCCGGACTGAACTTTGTGAAGTTGATGTAGGGTCGTCGCGGAACTGGAGGATTCCACATCCTGTTGTAGAAGAGGTTCCTCTCCCGAGCCAGCTTTTCGGCCAGATGGAAGCCTTTGTCGGGTAGATTGCAGACGTAGTGGAGGCAGCGGTCCTCTTGACGGAGTTCGAGCGAGTGGCCCTTCGGACACGTCGCCAGAGTGTGGTCGTCTGGTCGAAAAATACCACACTCACAAAACAGATGGGTCGTGTGTTGCAAGTGCCCTTCGGCACAGAATTCGAAGATGGCCATGTCGGCCGAAGAAGCAAAAACCCCACAAGGACACCGTAGATGCTTCAGAGCGTCGGTGTGATGCTGGGTGCAAAAGTAAGTGGCCCCTGCCGTCTGCCCCGTAAAGACGGCAAATCGTTGCGCGAGCACGGAACATTGCTGCACGCCGTCCATCCCTTCGATGGCGGCCTGGCAGGTGCGGTCATCCGTCCCGAGTCGGTAAGTGAGGCCCAGGCCATCTTTTGACAGGGACGCCGGAGAGAAGGTGCTGGAGCAAGCACAATGTTGATTGTGCAGACTGGTAAGAAATTCAGAGGTCAGACCTTCCAGTAGGAGGTACATGGTGACGGCAGTTTCGGTGAGGGTAGCACAATCATCTCCCATCACCTGGGCGATGTGATGGATGGCGGAGTAGAGTGGCCGCTCCGCATAGAAGGTCGGAAACATATTTGCCAGAATGCCGTTTGCAGACGATTTTCCGACGACGGCGGCCAGCCGAGTGCGCAAGTTCGGGGCGGCGTCGGTCGCTTGCTGGTCGTCGGTGTCGGTAATGGTGTTGGCGGTTGTGGGATTGGACATGTAGAATGGGTGTTGGTCGCGGAGGTGAGCCGGTGGTCGGAACATAACGGTGGTCAACGTCGTCGGATCACGAGACGTCACCAAGTTGAGGGGATCGTGGTGGTTTGAAGGGCGGTCGACGGAGAAGAGGAGCTGGGTTTCAGGGTTTGCAGCAAAGAAGATATCGGCGGGCCGGTAGCGGAGGACGGCGGAACGGAGGGTCATCTGGAAAATTGATATACAAGTATTAAGTTGGATATCGTTTTGGCCGCCAGACATTTCTTTTTGGTCTTATTGCTACGAATGGTCTTACGATTGCTTCAACCTCATCTTCCTCTTCAACGTCCTCATCAGACTTCACTAGTTCCGAAGTGAGTTTTATCTCCCGGGCTTCGGAGTTTTCGATCATATCAAAAAGCAACGGGTCGCTATTTTCAAAGAATGATGGTTCGATCGGTTCGTTAGCCACATCATCAGGCTCGTCTGCGAAGTGGACATTTCCGTCCCCCTGGCCGTCAGTTTCGACCGGCATGGGCGCGTCGTCATCGTATCTCGAGATAAAAGGTTTCAATCTCTTTACGTGTACGACGGACTCTTGATTTCGTTCCTGAAGGTGTTTAATTTTATAATTTACTTCACCAATTTTTTCAATTACTTTCCAAGGTCCGTGCCAACAATGCAAAAATTTTGTGGTCAACCCCTTGACCTGTTTTTTACCCTTCAACTCCCGTTCTCTCAACTTGGGAGGTGACCACAATAACACGAGGTCCCCCACAGAAAAGAATACTTCTCTGTGTTTCGCGTTAAAGTACGGCGCCTCCTTGTCATGGCTTGCGTTGACTCGCTCCTGAACGATCTCTCGGGCTTTGGCCAGCCATTCTTGTGTTGCTTCGGCATACTCGTCGAGGTCAGCCATCTGTTCCAGTCCTTCGTTTCCCAACGCGACGTCGATCGGGAAGACAGGAACGCGTCCGTAGACGAGTTCGAACGGTGAAAATTTCGTCGTCTCCTGTTTGCAGGTGTTGAGGTACCAGGTCACGTGCGGTACCATGCAATCCCAGTCGCGATGATCGGATGAAACGTAGTGGCTCAAGGCCACTGCGATGGTCCCGTTCGTTCGTTCTGTCAAACCATTGGCACGAGGATTGTAAGCTGTCGTGGTGGTGTGGGAAGTACCCAATAGTTTGAGGATCTGTTGCATCAGCGACCCTATAAACGGCGTTCCTCGGTCCGACACCAAAACGGCCGGTGCACCGTGGCGTAGAGCAATCTGCTCCACGAAAAAGGCGGCGGCAGCGGCGGAGGTTTGGGCCTTCACAGCTCGCGTCTCCACCCACCGGGTGAGCAGGCAAGTTGCCACGAGTAAAAATTTGTTGCCCCGTTTGCTGGTTACCATCGGTCCCATGTAGTCGATGCCGACCGCGTGGAAGGGTCCGGCAACCGGGATGGGCTGAAGAAAACCGCCTGGTTTGACCGGTGGATTTTTCTTCATCTGACATGCTTCGCATGAGCTGACGTAGTCGACGACTTGGTTCAAGCATCCCTTCCAGAAGTATTTGTCGTGCAGTCGGGCATAGGTTCGCGCGATGCCTTGATGACCACTATCGTCGTGGGCTGATTGGATGAGGTCTTTTTGCAGGGACTGAGGAACGACCAGCAAGAACCATCGACGTCCGTCACGGATGACCATTCGATACAGTAGATTTCCTTTGACGATGAAGAACAGAATTTTGTTTCTGTAAGTCGGTGAGTTGGTCGGTCCACGAAGGACCCTCAAGATGCCGCGGCAGAAGACGTCGTCCTCCTGCATTTGTTGAATATTGCTGGTCGACTTGACGGTCAGACCACCGGAGAGCACTTGATTTGTCGGTACGTCGTCATCATCGTATGGGTATCGGGACAAGAAGTCCGGCACGGAGTTCTCCCGACCGGGACGGTACAGTACCTCCATGTGATACGGCCGGAGGAGCTCCACCCACCTCGCCAGCCGACCCTTCGGGTTTTTCAGTTTCAGAAGGCCAACCAAGGCGTTGTGGTCGGTGACGACCTTGAAGAGTTTTGAGCCGCCGACGTAAGAATGAAATTTTTCGGTTATGGCCCAAACGACGCCTGTGAGTTCCAACTCGCAAGCCGAGTAGTTCCGTTCGGCGGCTTTGAGGGTTCGACTGGCGTATGCCAAGACTTCAGGTCGTCCGTCCGACATCTGAGACAGAACCGCACCCAATCCGAAGGTTGACGCGTCGGTTTCTAAAACCAGTTCCAGCGCCGGATTAAAGTGGCCGAGGATCGGTGCGTTGGTTAGCATGGTTTTCACCGTTTGCCAACTGGTTTCGTGTGCGTCGGTTCACTCGTAGGTCTCACCTTTTCGAGACATTTTGATGAGAGGGTGGGCGACCGTGGCCAGAGCCGGCAGATACTTGCTGTAGTACATGACGGTGCCGACGAAGGACCGAACCGCAGCCGCGTCCTTCGGACGTGGTGACATGAGAACCGCCATCACCTTGTTTTGATTGACGGAAATTCCTCTGGAGTCGACGGTGTGACCGAGGAAGTCGACTTGCGGTCGGGCGTAAAAGCATTTGCTGGGCTTGATTTTCAAACCACTGTTCTCCAGCCGACGGAGCACCTCTTCCACGTGCTCCACGTGTTCGTCAAAGGTTTTGGAGAAAATTTGGATATCGTCTAAATAGACAGCGCACGTTTTCCACTTCAAGTCGCCGAGGACCTCTTCCATTAACCTACAGAAGGTAGCCGGGCTGTTGCAGAGGCCGAATGGCATCACCAGAAATTCGTAGAAGCCATCCGGGGTGCGGAAGGCTGTTTTGGCAATCGAGGCTTCATCCATCTTGACTTGCCAGTAGCCTGAACACAAATCGATTTGTGTGAACCAAGAGCAACCTTTCATCGCGTCGAGACATTCGTCGATGCGTGCCAGGGGGTACTGGTCCTTGACTGTCCGCTGGTTGACGTCACCGTAATCGACGGCGAACCGCAGGGTCCCGTCTTTCTTCCTGGCAAGGACGACGTTAGAACACCAGTCCGATCCCAGGCATGGTCGAATAGCCTTCATGGCCAACATTTCAACCTCTTGTTTTCGGATTTCTTCCTTTTGCCAGTGGGCCTTTCGTCGCAATGGTTGACTGACGGGGCGGTGGTCGAGGGTGTCGATTTTGTGGGTGATGAGGCTGGTACAGCCGATTGGTGCGGACGGTGTCGGAAACACCTTACCCCGCCGTTGCAACATCTCGATGTAGCTGGTTTTTTGTTCTGGGGAACACTTGGGTCCCACCTCGATTTCGTCCCACGCAACTTCGGGTTCGTCGATCGGCGACATTCGATCAAATTTCTTTGCGCTCGGACACCAGATGGGTAAATCCTCCCCATCATCAGTGGCGGCTTCCGCGGCGCGGTCAGGGTAGAGGATGGTTCCTCTTGTCGTCGGTGGTTGAGTTCTCCCGTCTCCTGCCAATGTGGCGTCGTTGATAACGGCTTCGCCGTTGTCAGGGAGCGTTCCGCTCACGTCGGACCCATCAGCTCTTGGCTGATCCCGGGTGTCTGTGACAATGCTTTCCATCTCACCGGACGGTCCTGCACTCCCGTCACGCCCAACAGTCAATGACTGGTCAGTCAAGTCTTCCGCGACGGTGACTCGGTCGGTCCCGCCGCAGGCTACAGTCGCCTCTATCTTACGGAGGTCGACCGGCACGGTGACAGTCGCGGTAGCGTCCACCCGCTCCGGACTCCCGTCACCGTCGTGGAAGCGTTGATTATTGATATGTTGATTATTGATGTGTTGATTATTGCTGAGTCGACCAGGCAGTCGTGTAGTCTCCGCAACGCCTACCTCCTTCTCCAGTGCAGCGAGCTCTTCCGCCCGGAGTCGGGGTAGTGGTGGTCGGAACGTGGGACAAGCGAGGACCCGGCCGGAGTCCATGGCCAACCCTTCTGGGGCGACCGACACGGTGGCTTCGGAAACTACAGGGCTTTCTTTTTTAATAAATATGGGATTAAATGATTTTAAAAAATAAAGGGGAATAGGTTGCAGGGACGGGGTTTCGGGGTTTGAAATTGTCAAATCTTTAAAATCGATCAAAAATGGGGTGTGTCTCAAACAATCAGTCCCCAACAACAGATCGAAGGGAAAACCCGCGATAACTCCACAGGGCCCCGTCAATCTAAAGCCTAGAAAATCGATTTCAATTTGACACGCAAACGGAATTGTCATCCGTTCACCAGATACGGTATGTACCGTCGGACTTTTCCAGGGGTAAACATTCAAAGCAAATTTTTTGGCAAACTCCGAATTAACTAAAGTTATTCCGGAGCCGGTATCGATTACACTTTTCGCAGCGTGATTATTAATATTTATCAAACAGCTCAAGGCGCCTACGTTCTGCAGACGTCTCAATGGCAGAGGTCCGTCCGTCAGGTGAGCTCGTACACCCACGGACGAACTCAGTTTAAATTGTTTGGCTGCTGCCACTGACCGAACTCTAGCTGCTGCTGTCCGACCGGTTCGGGACCGGCGTAAAAAGTAGCGGTCTCGGTCGAAGGTAGGGCCGGAAATGAGGGGCCAGTTTGAACGGCCTGCACCGTTGCCGACTGTTCCAACTGAGGGAACATCTGTTGGGGCTGGCCTGGAGCGATCGGTGGTTGGTACTGTCGTGGCTGGTACGGTAACTGATTCGACATCGGCGGCTGCTGCTGGGATGTCGGATACGAAGAAGCATATCTGGGAGGTGGTGGTCCGTAGCTGGTAGGCCGTTGGAACCATTCTTGACGGTTGGGGTTGAGGTTTTGGAACCCTCCTCTTCCTCTTCCGCGGCTTGCACCGCGGCCAGAGCTGAGGCATCGAACGGAGACGTGTCCCACCTTCCCACAGGACCGGCAGATTGGGCGGCCATCCGGAGCCCACTGGTTGTTCGGTGGTTGCCGACGGGGCTCATTAGCCTGCAGTTTTTGTTGTTCCGCCTGCTGTTTGAGGAAGGCGGTCAGCTGATTTTTAAGGTCGGCGACCTGCAGCTCCAGATTGGTCTCCTTCACGGTGGCGGCGACCTGACTGGTAGTCGTGGCGGAATAAACGGTGGTCGACGCCGGTGAGGCGAGTGAAGATTTCATTGCCATCAACTGAGCCTTAGCTCGTTGGGCGTAGTCGTATTTCCTTCCGACGTCTCGGAGTCGATCCTGGAAGGTGATGACTGTGTTGGGCATGTCGGTTACGAACTCTGACTTCAGATGTGGTGGGAGACCTTCAAAAAGACGGATTGCCTTCTCTTCTTCGGTAGCGTGAGGGTTCGTCTCGTCGATGTACCGTAGTCGGTCGTTGACGTATTTGAGCGGATTGTCCTCGGCTTGCATCACTCCGGCTCCGAGGAGGTCGTAATCGATTCGGCTTTTGCCGAAGGTTCGAAGGAAACGTTTCTTCAAGACGTCCCAATTGGTGATGTGTTTGTGGTTATTATGCCAGTGGAGGGCGTTGCCGTCGACCGCCAAATACATGTGGCGAATGTAGTCATCGTTGGACCACTTGTG
Source organism: Hypsibius dujardini (assembly GCA_001579985.1). Classification (NCBI taxonomy): domain Eukaryota; kingdom Metazoa; phylum Tardigrada; class Eutardigrada; order Parachela; family Hypsibiidae; genus Hypsibius; species Hypsibius dujardini. The sequence continues at coordinate 1,583 of LRSR01005373.1, read as the reverse complement.
AAGGTAGCCGCAACGCTCAAAGCGCAAGATGAAGTCGTTGGCGTCTTCGTGTAAGGCTGCGAAGAATTTCGGGAGATCCCGAAGACTGACGGTTTTCTGGTTCTTGACCTGTACGGCCTTGAAGAGGGTCGTCAAGTCGTGCATCGTCATGTTGACGGTGTCGTCCTCATCCTCGTCGACAACGCTTTCGTGATCCTTGCCGTCGTCCTCATCACTCGTTGGTCTGGGCGCTTGTCGCTCTGGCTCGCGTTGATCTTTCCTTCTCGGTTGTTGTCCTCTCTACCTCGTCCGTCGTCCTTCGGTGCATCCGCTTCTTGAGACATTCTGTGGTCGTTGCTCTGTCGTTGCCGGCGCTGTTGTTTTTTGTTCGCAGAGGATTGTCTTGCTTGTTCGGCTGCCGAGGGCAAGTGTTGCCCTTTCGATCGGGTGACTCTGCTGTTGATGACCGGTGTTGGATTCCTGATTGGGTCCAGGTCGTTGTTGACGACCCGTCGGGTCGGTTCACAGTCGGTCGGTGAGTGATCGAAATCAATCACTGTTTCAATGAATTGTTGTCCCGTTGGCGAGAGATGTGGAGGTCGAACGTCAGTTATTCGACGCGGACTGAACACGTCGCAACCTTCGGACCCAATTGATGGGTCTAGAGGTTCAATTGTCGAAAACAAGGTCAATCCCGTCGGATCGTCAAGGTCGAGGAAGGTCGAACGATAAACCCTCCAATTTTAATTCTTCAGTCTATTCAATCAACAATCAAGCGAGTCGACCCTGCTGGGGAGAGAATTTTATGTGTGGGTGGGGTAATCATATTTTGGATACACTTTTAAATACTGAATTGGCACTCAACAAGAAATACATATATATTTTTTTTCTGCTTTTAAACGGTATTTTACGTCAAGGGGTCGATGACGAATTTCACTCCTACTGTATTCCAGCACTTACATTTTCGCGTTGTCGAGAGCGGTGTTCGTGTTCCGCGACGATTGTCGGCTTTTCCGGCGGGAAGGGATTTTCGCGATCCATTGGTCCTCCGGCAGTAGACGATTCAAAGAAGATGAAGGGAGAGTCCGGGGTCGGGCGATCTGACTGTCGGTAGTCAGAAGACTCTTAGGTGGCTCCAATTTGTCGCCTCTACTTTCTATTGCCCGAAGGCCAACGTAGGGAAGAGACCGGAAGTGGAGGTTTCGTATTAATCGGAGACAGTTGGCACTACATAGATGGAAAGAGCAAACGATGAGGAGCGGGAGCTCCGAAGGGAAAAAGGGAAAGGAAGCGATGAAGACCCAAAGACTACTGTAGAAAAATGAAGAGCTAGACTGACTGACTGACTGTCAAAACACACGCACAGCACGAGTCTATCAAGTAACGAACCGGTCGCGGCACACAGGCTCGCGCCGATAACAATCAACCAGCCGAACACTTCCGGTTCGGCTGTGCTTCCAATAACACACCAACACACAACAAGTAAACACACCGGAGTACATGAGCGGTGAGCAATGACTACGTGGCGGACGATTGAAGTCTACCAGTCCAGTCATGAAAATACCCGCGACACCATACTGACACGTTTGTTATACACCTCCATG
>LRSR01005372.1:0-18231 GCA_001579985.1 Hypsibius dujardini | reverse complement strand
AATTTGAAGTTTTTCCGGATTAAGTTTGAAAAGTCTGGAAATGGAGAAAATCTTGTCGATTTCAATAGTTTTGTTGAGCGCATAGTTAAAAATACTTGTTGTGTTGGTAAAGGAGGAGTACAGTGCCAGTTGACCACTGGTAAGTCGTTCTGGTATCTTCAAAGTATCTTCCTCATTGTAAATTTGATTGTTCTTATGGAAAAAATGGAAATACTCGTCCGGGAATTAAACCTCACCCTTCTCATTTGAGGCAGAGCTTGTACCGTTGAGTCTCTGTCAGCTCAGCGGTATAAGCTATGCCTCAAGTGAGAAGGGTGCCCCGGATGAGTTTTTTTTTCTTTTTTTTTTTTCAACCCTAGAGGCGGGTTGGTCTTGTCAAATGATACCAAATCATTTTGTGATCAAGGAGGGAGCATTTGGGCAACCAAGTGCGACTCAGTCCAGAATTATAGCTGTTTTGCATCCAATTCTGAGATGCAATTATGGATTCATTTTGGTGTGGACAAAAAAATAGAGCGCCAAATTGTAACATACTGTGGCATTGTTTGGAGAACCATAAAGGATTTCAATATAGTTCGAAGTACTGTCATTTTTTTTCCAGGGTGTGGGGGTCTGATTTCGCCCCCCCCCCCAGGAATTGTAAACCATTTTACACAAATTACATTTTTTGTTCAAATTTGCTGGTCATGCTGTCTTGCTTCCTTCCTCTTTGTCTTTATGTAACGTTACTTGGTAAGTATTTTAGATGCCGAATTCAAATTGACTCCATTTTAATGTTATTAATAGAGTAAAATTTCCAGTTTTCCTGATTTTGACTATAAAAACGTCGATTTTCTGAAAAGATTCTATTTGATGATTTTGGTACTGTCCCTCTCAAAAGTTAATTTGGAATTGATGACTTCGTCAGTAGAAGTCCTTTTGGAAGTCAGGGGGCGGAGCTACAGGTCATTCTTGGGACTGACAGGAACATTACGAGTGGTTCTGCAGAAATAATCCTCAGCCCCGCCCCCTCAAACCCAAAAAAGATTCTGCCAATGTCAAATGATTCCAAATTGAATCTTAAAAAGGACTGCGTCAAAAATCAGCACATAAAATCTTTTCTGAAAATCGACGTTTTTACAATCAAAAGTATAGGAAAAATGGAATCTTCCAGTGTTTTGCCAACTTCTTTTCAACAAATTCTGTCAAAAAAGGTTATTAGGACAAGAACGGTGAAATAAATTTCAGAAACCATCATAAATGTGATTCTATTGGTAAAACGTAATGTGGAGTCAATTTGAATTCGGCATCTGAAACGCTTCCCAAGAGAGATTAGTTGGCCATGCAGTAGGCGAGGTTACAGCGTGCACTGGCTTCAAGCCGTGTGGAAATGATGCATTATACGTACCGGGTTATGCGCTGGTCGGTGAACGTAAAAAGGCCAATTGCCCCACAATCCTCAGATTGAAGTTAGACAGACGAGTCACTCGCCCTCCGGAATACAGGCAGACAGGCAGACGCGCATAGTGAGCGCGGAAGAAGCTCGTCCTATTTTGAAGAAGTACATGTACACAGACATAACATAACAGACATCTGCAAGTAGTGAAGACAAAACAACGCTAGACATTCTCGCCGATATGCTAAACTCTCGCGCGCGGTCTGCCCGGCCATAGATGTCGTGTGACTCTTTCCGACGAACCGGAAAACCTCATCACCGTTATCTGACCCGTCTGTATTTTAGTTCCAAAGGGGCTATGTTGTATTTATTATATAAAACTAGATACTGCATGTTTAGTTTCTTCTCGTGAAGATCTGTTATTTGTTTATTGGTTCAGCTTTAAGCAGCATTGATGCATGGAGGTTTGGAGCTGGGGGAGGGCGTGAGAAAGCCATATTAACACATGGCCCTATAAAAGCCAAGAGGACTGGACAATGCACACCGCAGAAACCCTCATGCCAACTCCATGAATCCTATATATATGGAGTCTGTGGCGGGAAGAACCATCTCCCACCCCAGGGAAAGATTTTTCTCTTAATTCTGGTTATAACTATTGCAGATCGTTTTAACTTGTCTCGCGCCGGCCCACACGCCCCGTTATTGTAACGACCTAAAATTGACCATTCCACCATTTCATTGCAGCTTTACATAACGAAGGAAAGCTTGATTAACTGGCTGCATGTGCCAATATAGGGTGTCAGGGGGGCTTGATAAAGGGTCACCGGAAGGTAGGGCAACAGCATACGGACATTAGGACTGCAGCCAGGCAGGCCAAAGCCCCAAAGTGGCTTGGATATTAGATGCAGCACGTGTACTCGTATATCCACACTGCTGAATAAAAACTGAAATTCGGGTTTTGAGCATTACTCTGCCGCATACTTAGTGAAACCGTTGTTCATTTTGAAAGTAGGTATTTAAGAAATGATCGAAACTGGAAAATCGATAAAGAGCAAAAATATTTACTTTTACTAGATATTTAGGATTATTTATAAAAAATTGGCTATCGGCAAAACCCTGAAAACTGGCAGAATTTTAAATGCCGCAAAACAAAGAAAAATTCCATTTTGCTCATCTTCCCTGCAAAAAATTTAATTTTTAGAGGGAGTTTGATTTCGAGGACCTCTTTAAGTTTAATTTTCAATCGATTAGCATCAGCAGAATTGTTTTGGCATGTTCGGGGGGTGGAGCTACCAATCATTTCTGGACTTCCGAACTAACCCATGGCACTCTCGGAAGTTGCCGGTTCGCATTGATACTGTGCTATAGCTCCGCCCCCTGTAATGCAAAAGCAGTTCCCCATTTGGAAATAGTCCCAAGTCAGGATTGTAGCGAAGTTAAGAAGTTATTATCGTCAGATATTCTAACCCCAGTTTCAGCCGAAGAAATGTCATTATCACCTCAGAATTGCCTGCCGAACCAAGCAACATGTTGAAGCGCCTACAGACGTAAGCAGGCAAAAGTGTTCGACAGGGGATTTCCCTCTCTTTTTGCTGTAATTTTGAAGGATCGTCGATTTGGCAGTGTGCAATGTATGCCACTCCATCCTGTATACATATCACAGCGAAACTTACGTCACACCAAGCACGAACCGAATCGAAGGCGGTCAAGTGGTTTGTTCTAGTTAGTTGCCTGTAAGAAGAGGCTTTGGTGTGGCATTGTCTATTTGTGCGCGATCAGTCCTCTGCTTCACAATAACAAGGGTAATTCTTACGCAATTGACGGTGAACGTCCAATTTGGCTGCCAGAACGTCCTTATACCGTGGAGTAGGTCAATCGCCGTTCGTGCGTTTGCAGCGAACATATAAAGTCTCCGCTAGTCTCCTTCCCCATTTCATCAAGCCAAACATCTCACACAAAGAAAGCTTTGTAATTTTCCTAAGTGCTGAAAAAATGGCCTCTTGCCTTCTCGCGAGCGTTGTTCTGTTCTACTGCGCGACAGCGTCCGTGCAGGGTGCCCTGCTAAGTGTGGACACAAAGTACCAAAATTGGGTGAAATTGTTCCCGACCGATGGCCCGGTTCGCATTCCTGTCTACATCGACCAAGCTAACTATACCACCCGCGGGGGTAAGTGTCCTTAAAGTCCAAATATGTCAGATTTGTTGAACGAATTACGTTTTTATTACAACGGTATACTTAACTGTGAATAATTTTACACAGACACGACGTGCGTGCAAAGAATAAAGGATGCCTACGCCGCTATGAACAGAGGTTTGAACGGGTGCATTCAGTTCTTCGAGATCACCTCTCCCGTCAATGTCGGACGTCCTTTTCTCTGGGTGTCCCAAGTCACCAACAACAAGTGAGTGGACCGTAATTGCAAAGGCATTGACTGTGCTTGCTGGTACAAACAATGAGACACAATTCAAATGGTGGGTGAAGTAAAACAATGAGTTTGTATAGAATACACTTTACCAATTAGTGAATCTGTCATGTCGGAAGGCTCGAAGGCTCTTTGTTTTCCGTGTTCAGCCTGTGTTAGTTTTCAATAATTTCATATATTCAATTCCCCATTTATATCCAATTTACATTAAGATCAATTTTAAGAGAATACTTAACCGCAACTTTAACAACAACCTCAAGCCTAAACATTTCAAGCTAGATGTTTTTGAAGGGTGATAGTAATATACGTCAAAGGTTGGTAGGTTAGATCAGAGGCGTAACGGACTTTTCGGAATGAGGGGGGCGAGCAAACAATGCCTCCCTTCAATTTTGTTTAAATTAATTTAAAAATCGCCCCCCCCCGCAACCAAAAACTGAATAAAAAATGCAGAGGGGGGATTCCTCTCAAAACCTAAATCAAATTTTGGCCCCCACAGTATTTTTAATTAGGAGGGGGAATTTGGAAGGCACTTGTAGCAGTAGCCTCCGAATTTAAGAAAAATTTTAAGTGCCCCCAGCAACCCTTCCAATCAATTATTTACGGGCAGTTGCCCCGGTTCCTCCGTTTATTTGCCTCGGAGTAATCAAGCCCAAGTAAATGCAGAGCACATCATAATTTGGCCGATAATCCCAATGAATCGTACGCCTGAACCTTCGTATACCTTTTTGTTGATATTTCACAGCGTACTATCCCCAACGTGCGCTGCCGTCCCGGGCCGTATGAATCAGCCCAATAACGAAGGCCAAAAACTTATCATCCTCGGTGGTAACACTCCCGGTAGCTGTTGCGGGACGGTCCGCGACGTGATGCGCTACTTTGCCAACACCCTGGGACTGCGCAATGAATACCAGCGCGCCGATCGGGAGACCTTCATCCAGGTGCCCGCCACGTCCCGCCCGGGGGCTGGATCAACTCTCAATCCGCTCTACACTACCTTCGACCCCTATCAAATGCTGCCGACGACCGTGGCTAGTACCTTCCCCTTCGGGACGACTCCAGCGGCTCCCTTCGACTTCAACAGCATCACCATGGTGCCCAACACTAAGTACATGACCAGCGGTACGGCCTATACAAATCCCTTGACTACGCCCGCCACCGGCACATTCGAAGGGAACATCAATAACTTCCCAAACTCGGATGAGATCAGTGGTCTTGACTGTCAAGCCATCGCCGCAAAGTACGGCTGTCTAGCACAAGGAAATACATGTGCCAACCGTAAGTACACAGTAAGGGTATTCAAAGTTCGGTTATGTGTGCCGATTATACCGCTAATCAAGCCGATGCTAATCTACGTCATGACTCCTCCCACTCGTCCGATTGACTCGTACCAATTAACGATTATCGGAGACGCTAATTCGCACTGTCTTACCGTACGGTAGAAACGAACTTTCACAGAGGGAATCCTAAAATTTGCAGCTCCATGTTTATGCCACCATCTCCTACTGAAAAAACAACTTAATTGCACTTTTTTGAAAACTGCAATCATAACCACACAAGGGAAAGGCGATATAGAATGCGGGACATTTTCGGCAGTCAAAACTAGATCCGAGTTCAAGTCATCATCGCTGGGACCTCCGAAGACAAGTCGGCAAATCTTTGCCGAAAGATCAAAAATAGTTTTGTAAGGACTGAATTTACCGAATAATAATCGGGAACAAAATCAACGAGAATAATCGAGGATTTCAAAGTTGCACTAATACTTTAGCGTAATTAAGTTACGCGATTGGTTGACTTAAAATTGGGGGTGGTACACTGGGTAAATTAGCATCGCCTTGATCAACGAAATAATCGGTATACATAACGGAACTTTGAACACCCTTGATATACTGTCTTGGCTCTACAATTGCGAAGATTTCATTAACCGGGGCGTTTTTGTTTTAGCTTCCGGGAGATAAAAGCTTACGGAACGAAGGCCGCGGTCTTCACACACTTTATTTCTCACCCGTTTTTGTCTTTGTCGCCTGTTTTAGCTTCATAACAAACGATGAACGCTGGATTTATTCACCTTGATCGTGCATACACGCATCAATGGTTGAAAAAACAATGCAAACATGTGTTGTGCCGCACGTTAATAAAAAGAAAACCCTTACAGTCCACCCCCTTCACACCCTTTCGCACCCCCTTTCATTATTGCCACCCGATTTTTAACTTGCATTAATTTATCATTGATTTAATTAAAATTTCGGTACAAACAGTACTTTTTAACATTGGATAACTAGCGAAATATATAGTAAATACAGTCAATTTTCTGAAAAATAAGAATAATTAAAATGGTTTTTTTACTCTATTGTATTTTACAAATTCAATAGAATGTTTTCTGCGGCTTCTTGTTGTTGAGAGCGAATGCATACAGTCAGGTGAGTCTGGGGTATATAGGACAAAGCCTTGCAAAACGAATGAGTTGGGAAACGGCCCGATTTCACCCCAACAAGCCCCAAAAGTGTTGCCAGGGCTCCCTGGACGCCACCCACAATTAAAATATCTCTATATGAAGAGAATGTAGTTCTCTTGGCCATTCTTGAAATCTCCGGTATTCCTTCCTCAGTTTTTGTGAGTTTCTAAAACCTTTAACAACATACGAAAGCCCACATGTTAATCTGGGTTTTAGGCACAATCAATTAACTAGTGCTATTAGTTGTGACTCTGAACACGAATAGCTATGCGCATGATTCAAAAACGTGGCAAATTTTAAATGCCCGTTAATTTCAATATTTTGAGCCATCAGGCTGATTGAACATGCAGTTCAAAAAGTATTGTCAAACGCGGTAGTTCAAATTGACTGTGGTGCGTATGAATTGCAACGTTTCCTCTTATTAATGTATTTGTTGTGGTGGAACTAATGCCCCCTCCCCCATTGAATGGCAGATCGCTTACGTAAATCCGGTGATTCCGGTCAAGTGTGTGCTCTTCAAATTCCAGTGTAATGTGCACATTTCCCCATTGCCAGGTTGGCAACACAGAAACTGCCCGGCCGTTGAGGTACTGTATTGTTTGCATACTAAATTTGCTGCCGCAGTGCGAGTCAGCCGTTTTCTGCTTTTTATAATTCTGTTTGCCAGCCGGAATTTTGCCTACTCCAGGAAGCATTGAGAACTGTGACGCCTATAACACACGTATCATGCTAACTTCGTTCTTCATTTGTTGCAATGCCACTCCGCGCGAGAGGTCAGCAATCGTCGTCGCCGAAGAACAGGACTGTGCAAAAGAAACCTAAAATAACTATGATTAAGTAGTGGCAGTTTAGTTTGCCTCGTACTTCTAAAAGCTGCTTTCGTTAGATCTGACAAGGAAATGAACATGTGGTCCGTCTACCACGGGGATGTAACGACTATTCTTCTACCAGACACTGCTAACTGATGATGCATAACTCGTAGTCGCGAGCTCCCTTGGAGGATCCTAATGGAGCTGTATAGGATTGGATGTGAATACCTAGCCAGATCTCTGTGGAGTTAGTTACTTCACGTCATCACATGTATATGTGTAGCTTACACCTGATGCCCATGCTTGACCAAAAGGTTAGGCCCCGTTTTGTGGTTCTTTTCTTTAGTTAAGGGGAACCCTGCGCTTTGTTTTAGCCTCAACTGCATGACAGGTCGCCGAAGGTCTTACAAAAACAACAATCCACAACGACATCCAGAAACATCGACAATAAATATGTTTCAGTCACAGCGGACCCGTGTTAATTTAAACGACAGACACAAACGCCCCACAGTGTAGTGACCTAAAATGGTTAGGATAGAGACGACAAGAGTGGACACTTAGGCAGGATGTGGATAAAAGTAATCAAAAGAGGACAGTCAGATAAGAAGGGGAATACCCACGAATGATTTCAGCAGAGAGCGGATACACAACACGCGACGCCACGAAACCAACGGAAGCAACAGCAAAGCGAGACCGCCTTCCACAAAGACAATGCGCCAAAAAAGCAGCAGGAAAGATATGCCGAGGACGAAAAAAAATATAACAAAGGCTCAGAAAATTTAATGGTTCTTGAAGCTTCCTCTCTCTCTCGTTTTCAATGAAGGACCGAAGTAGAATATGTCTGTCCGCGTGTCTGGATCGAGGCGGTCCGGTTAGCCGCAGCACTGTGGCAGGCTGAGGTCCACGCCGGAGCTGCGGGTAATGAGGAGGGAAACGAAGTTCTCCGCGTCCGTCGGATGGATCCCGGTCAGGTCGTCAAAGTCGCGCTTTTTCGCGCCGAGGCGCATGCCCAACGCGAAGCCCTGGGTAATTTCGCCGGCGTTCGGGCCGAGGACGTGCAGACCGACCACGCGTTCATCGTCCTGCAGAAAGAGGATCGAATTCATGCAATCGCGAAACAAATGTCCAGTACCACTGAGGACGATAAAGAACAGCCCGAGCAGGCAGTAAGAAAGGACGGGCAGACATGCAGGCATCACAAAATATTAATGCAGGAATACAGACAACTCTATAGAACAGTGGGTAGGGTGAAGATAAAATCAGACAAACAGACAGACAGGCAGGCAGGCAGGCAGACAAACAGACAGACAGACAGGCAGACAGACAGACAGGCAGGCAGGCAAGCAAACGGACAGACAGACAGACAGTAGATAGACAGGCAGACAGTTAGGCAAACTTTGATCACGTAGAGCTAAGACAGTAATTGGAGCATGGGAGAAACGTACCAGTTTGTTGCAGATCAACTTGGCGTAACAATGCTCCTCTCCGTATCCGGCAATCGGACGCGTCGTCACAGGCCGGTACCGTCCGTGGTAGACTTCAATATTATCTTTGCCGTATTTCTTCAGCGCCACCTCTTCCGCCAAGCCGATGCAGCCGTACTCCACCGGCGTGAAGACAGTCGTCGGGACCATCTCGTAGTCGTAGACCACCTTCGAGCCGGCAAACAGGCGACGAGCGAGCTTGTTCCCCGCCTAAATAGACAAATATAATCCAATTGAGATTCCCTAAATTATTCAGCTGGAATTTTAAACACGAATAACCTCTGTTTCACTTCAAAATTCCGTAATTTTACTCTTAATTTAATTCTTAATTAACTAAATTCAGTTCAGTTTAAATTAGATTAAATGAGGAGGAATTTAGAAATTACGATTCATGAAACATTTAGCGGATGATAACTTGAACCAAATTATCTAAACTTATGAATTAACCGAAATATTACGTGGCCATCGCTTAAGCTGATTTAAATTAATCGTGTCTGAACTGAAATTAAAACTGGTTAACTACACCCAAAAAACTATTTCACAGAAATTATCATTTTTAGATTTAAAATAAAGCTTATTTGTTGTCAAAAATGGATAAAAAGAAGGTGGACGAAGCAGTCCTGGTACCTGGATTGCCACAGGAGTCAGTTCCGGGCGCCCATCCAACACATCACCGATCGCGTAGATATTGGGCACATTTGTCTGCTCATATTCGGCATTGATCTTGCCGGAGTCGGGGTTAACTTTGACGCCAGCCTTCTCCAGACCGATCGTGCTGGTGCAGGCATCACGACCCACAGCAAACAGAACGGTGTTGTATTCCTCCACGATTTCCTTCCCGTTTTGGGTGGAGGTTACGCGGAGCCGCCCGGCCTTACCGTCCTGCCGCGGTTCAATTTCTTCGATTTTGCTCGGCACGGCGCCACGGATAAACTTGACGTGATGGGACTCCTCCATCGCTCTTCCGATTCTATTCCAAAACAAACGAAGATAAAAAAAGAAATGAAGTTCCTATCTTTTCTGTCTAGCTGTCTATTTGTCTGTCTGTCTGTCTGTCTGTCTGTCTGTCTGTCTGTCTGTCTGTTTGCCTTTGTCTCTCTGTTCGTCTGCTTGTCTGACTATCTGCCTACATGTCTGTTTACTTGTCCGCATGTTTATGAGACTGTTTCTTTATCAGCCGATATATTTCCCACCTGTCTGTCAGTCACTCTGAACCAATATAAGCCATCGGGACGTCTGTCAGTCCGCCTTTCTGCCTGCTTGTTTGTCGGCCTGTCTGCCTGCATGTCTGTTTGCATACCTGTATATCTGACTGTCTGAACCTGCCTGCCTGCCTGTTTGCTTGTGTGTGTCTGGCGGCCTATCGGTAAGCCTGCTAGTCAGTAAGTTTCCTTTTGTATCTGATCTTTTGATCATACCGTTCAGCCATGTCTTGGTCGAAGCCTCGGAGCAAAATGGAGCGCACCATGACGGTGGTGTCGAAGCCCAGACCGGCCAAAAAGCCAGCGCACTCCAAGGACACATAACTGGCCCCGACACACAGCGTTTTCCCCGGTGGGTACTGAAGGGAGAAGATATCATCGCTGGTGATGCCGTATTCTTTGGCACCGGGAATCTCTGGGTATTTGGGCCGGCCTCCGGTGGCGATGAGAATTTTCGCTGCACTGACTGTCACTTCCTTGCCTTTGGCATTAACGGCGTGGATGTGGTTCTTGTCGATCAACGTGGCGTAGGAGTTAATGTAGGACACGTTGACGTCACGGAGGGCGACTTTGTACTTCCAGTTGAGCGAGTGTATAAAGTCCTGGAAGAAAACAACCAAAATAGAACTTTGAAACACAGACACAAAGCAGATGGACAGGTAGATAAGAGCGCCAATAGATAATCAGAAAACGAAGGTCGGATGCGGTCGATACGCAGCATAAGTAGTAAGACAGACAGGTAAATGGATACGTAAACAGAGAGCGAGGTAGGTAAACCAATAAGCAAAGAGACAGACAGACAAACATACGGACCAATAGATGGCTAAGCAGATAGATAAACAACTATGCAGGCAGAGGGACAAAGGACAGAGATGCAGATAAATAGGAAGACAATTCAGATAGACAGACAAAAGAGACAAACAAAAGAGACAGAGAGAGAAACAGGCAGGCGTACAGACAGCAAACATACTTGTATCGATTGAACCATGGCTCCCCAGTTGTGTTTTTTGTCACCTCCCCCCGCCAATTCCCATCCATACGACTTGGCATCCTCGATGGCTTCTCCGAGAAGCGACGCTTGATGCATCATCTTTTTTGGGATACATCCGACGTTAACCTGACAATCACAAACAAATTAACAAAAACCATATTAGCGCAGGTCTTCGAACGCGTCATCATCATCCAATCAATCAATCGACTGTTGATAAAATGGTTTTAGCCGCAACAGCTCAAACCAGCAATCAATCAATCAATCCTACAGCAGCAACCATTGAAACAATAATTGGTCAATCAGTCAATCAATGCATCCCAAAAACGACGATCAACTTACGCAAGTTCCTCCGAGGCCCCATTTCGTGCCTATGGGAGTTGGTTGAACATAATCGAAGACGGCGACCTTCGCCCCGAGTCGGGATGCCTCTTTACTGGCTGCCAAGCCGCCGGATCCTCCACCGATCACCACAAAATCGTAGTCAAATTTGTCCCCATCCACCACGGGAGAGGTTTTTGCTGGTGACTGTGGGCTGATTTGATGGTGTACCGAGGCCGAGGCGTCGGAGGAAGTTGTCTGTTTACACAAAAAAAGAGAAAGCGTTAGCCAAAATTAAAAATAAATTCGCTAAAAAAACGTATTTCTGAAAAACGTAAAAAAATTAAGAGGTAAACAAATAAAGCAATCAGTCTATCAATCGAGGATGCAATAAATCAATCAAACAGTGCAATTTTTATTTAAATTAAATCATAGATAATTAACACTGTTATTTCGGTATTTTTAAATAACATCTAACTAATTACAAATAGTCCCAAATAAGCAGAATAAAACGACTGATTCGAACTAAAAATGATCGGATATTTTATTACTAAAAATTAATTTAACTATAAAGTCCGCTTCATGTTGCTACTAACGCTTCTAACAAATTCTGAATCCAAATAATTGCCACGGCTTTCCCACGTCAAAGATTCCTAAAGTTCTGAACAGTTGTCTCGAAACGAGATAAAAAAGTTCAATGAGGCAAGTAGCTTTAATCAATCAATCAACCACGTGAAATTGATGACAATACTCAACCTCTCCCATACTAACGAAAATAAATAAAACAGCAAACTATTTCCTTCACCCAAACGTTTATACAAAAGTTCAACCAATAAAAGTACCAAAACCAAAAATTGAGAGCTCAGGTAATTAAGCATAGGCTGTGGGAAAATTGGGCTAACAAATGGGATAAAAAGAGAGCCGATCAAGCAATCAATCCACAATTCACATATTCAACTCAATAAAAACAGAATGAAATGGTGGAATATCTATTTAATTTAAACTGAACCTGAATCTTCTGTACTTGTGGGGAGGTTTTTTCTCCTTCATGTGACCCATTTTTATCGCCTCCTACCGCGACGGTGTTGGCTCTCTCATCGGGAATGGGGAAAATCGGCGGCGGCATTTTTGACGAAGTTCCACTGACGTAACGAAGGCTTGATTGATTGATTGTCGAGACGCCGGAAGAACGGATTCGCTGTAAAAAGGCTCTATCTGCCTGGATAAACTGCCGTAATGCCTTTGAAGGGGACGAGAAAAACACTTTCTGAAAACGAGGCGAAAATGATGTCAGAAAAAATGGCCCACTTGTGTGATGATTGATGTTTGCTCGAATATCGGAGGGCGAGTGACAATTCAACGCCTGGTCATAATGCTAATCTGACCGAGTTAGAACCACATTTTCGTATTGTTTTATTTACACACTGGCCAGAACCTGGGCCGGTCCGATTTCACATTACAGCTCCAAAGGACGAGTAGGCGCTGCTACTACCAGGCACTGCCACAGAAGTTTATATAAGCCGGCAAGGGTCTAGCCTTGTGTGTAGTGTAACAGGCTCTGCGGCAGGCAACTATTATGGCCAGGCGTGGGTATCGAATTTTCGGGGTTAAAATGGTGATAAAATTATATGTGCTGATACTTGCATGATTGGAGAGGCTTGTTGTTGGTGGACGATAATAATGCCGCAGAAGGGGAGACAGGAGGGGGGATAAAGTCCGGACGGAGGTGGAAAAAGTGCCGATCATACCACGATCGCAAAGGTAGTACGGGAAATTATGATGTCACAGAGAGAGAGAATTGTGGGAGGGAATCATTATTTTGCTCCTTTTTCGCCGTGGTTAAGGGATCGACGCCGACGAGAAAAATACTTTTCACCATGACGTATGGAGAAAGCCGCGGGCGCTACTCTTTTTAGCCGATCGTTGCTGTGCGCGTGGAGTGTCTTGCGTGTGGACGAGGCAAAAGGGATGACTCGGCAGTTATGAGTCATCCATTTGTGCCCGCTCTTTTTCGTTTTTTCTGCACTGGCCGTTTTTGTTTTTCATTATTCTATCTAACTACTAGCGAACTGTAAGCACGGTTAAAAAAGGCCGAACCTTCGAGGGCAGCGTATCCAACGTACGCAATCTACCTATTTTATGCAGATCGTACAAAAAAAGTTAGGTAGACGTACTTACAAATATGTAATTATCGTCACTATTATTTCAACTATATATTATACGTCTATTATATACATATGCGATATAAACGATATATATACGATATATATGATATATTATACGCCTATTATACATCGTTACTATCATATATTATTATACTGTAATCGTAAGGATAGATTGATGATGTTATTTTTTTGGCAAAATAAGGCCGTTTGTAGCATAAAATACGAATGAAAAATAAAAGGTAATACCAGTTAAATATGTTATTAAGGGACCATCAATTTATTACGTCAGTATTGGTTAGGGGGTGGGGGTAAAAGAATACCTGACGAACTCTGACTGGACGGGGTGGGGGGTAGGCCGGCGTTCTGACGTCAACTTTGGGGCCCAGTAGGCTTAGAAATTATTAATTTTGGAATTTCTGATGCAATTCCTAGTTTTTTCGAGCATTACACATCCCTTGAAAATGCCGGCAAGGTGTTTCCCCAATTCCCCAAGGTGTTTCCTGATCGGTTTCTCCCCCCTCCAATTCGTTACGTCAGAGGCCCAAAAGTTCCAGTTCCTGCTGATCCCGCTACAGACCTGGGAACGGACTGGCTGCGTAGCGACCTGGTGGAGGACAGGCCTCATTTGGAGTGATAAAGATAAATTTCACGTTCTTTTCTGTAATGGAAGAGGTCTTTGGTTTCTGACGTTAGAAACTGAAGATCTACGGGGTGTTAAAAAATTCTGACAAACTCTGACGTTAGGGGAGGGGGTGTCGGTCGCCTAATAAAAATTAATGACGTAATAAATGGATGCTCCCTAACAGAAAACTTTTTCTGCTAGGGGAATTCGTATAGCGACCTACTATTTAGGGGGGGGTGCAGTTGCCCCAGTGCATCCCCCTCCGTTACGCCTCTGTACCTGGCCGCTTACGCCCACTTACGCCACCAGGAATCGATTGCTCGTGCTCAAGATTACACACACACACATAACCCCGGTTAAAAAGGGTGTCAACTTAGAACACGGCCTCGCTGCGCTCGGCCTTAAATATGGTTAGACAAAACTAAACTATACAATTCTAATAAAAGTTTCATAAGGCTTAATTTAATATAGTTTCGTTTTTTCGATAAAATTCATTAATCAATTTTAACCGATGGTTTAGTAATTAATGTCATAGTTTTAGATTTTTAGCGTGGGAAAATAGCTAAAGATAGAGTTACATTGTTTATCATGATTTAAGTGAGAAAATGAAAAAACTGAAGTCTAGTTACTTTTATTAAGACTTTTATATAGTTTAGCTTTCTCTTGGCAAAATTAACTCATAAATTGTTTTTCATCGGGTTAGGATGGTTCATCATCAGGTTAATAGTGTAGCTCCTACAATTAGTTTAGTTATTTTCACAAGTTAATTAAAACTAAAACCATAACATTGGTTACTAAAGTAACATTACTACGGTAATTCTACGCCCAATGTTGTTTCCAAACTTCAGCAATTAGGAATTCTACACTGATTTGCTGTGCTAACGAATGTATTTTGTTGATGTATAACCCCTGGCAGGATGGTTGCGGGACGGGGTGGTTCAATAATGTGCAGTCTAAAGAAGTTCCCAAAATCGAGAATTCTCTCCAAATTCTACGGGCCTCACAAAACCCAAAGAGAATTATGAGAACTGTATTTTGTTCATTCCCCATGGAATTAACCGCCCTTGCCGTTGCCGGTGGCAAAGTGGTGCCCGTTATGTGCCGGTTCCTTCTTGACACGGCCGTTGTCGTCACATTCCCACCACTTTGTGCCTGGCACTAGATTTTCCGATTTATCGCGGCACTTTACAATCTCACACTCCCACACGGGAAACCACGGAGATATCCGCTGTCCGTCTTGGACGCATTTTTCGTACGCCAACTGTTGCTTCGACTTCTTGTGCTTGTGTGGACGACGAAGCGCAAACGGGTTCGCTGCTACCGTCGCAGTTCCATTCTTCTTTGACGTTATAAAGGCATGAGAGGTCATATTCTTCCGGATGGGGGCGACCTCGACGGGCATGATGATGAAATTGGCAGTTTTATCTGCTTCGGTCAGCTGCAAAGACAAACATCATAGTTAGTTCGGAGTAGCTCTCCGTGACATTTCATTATACTTGTACGTCGACCCACAAATGGGTCTAGGATTGGTGGATGATAAAAACAATCCAGTTAACAGACGAAGCGACTGCTCATACTGTACGAGAGACAAGCTTGGATCATATTCTCTGATTTAGTTAATGGACGGACGGACCGTCGGACGACCGGGCGGTTGGTTTGACGGACAGTCAAACGGTGGGACAGTCGGACAGACGGTCGGTCGGATGAACGGACAGATGGGAAGGTTGGAGATTGTAGATGTGCAGATATTTCAGTGGGTTGAGGGTAGAAATTCAGGCACTGGTCGGACGCATATCACACAAGACGGCTAGGCAGACGGGCGGATTTGAGGGTGGACAGCAATAGTCAAAACACGGAGGGGCATACTATGTTGAGAGCAAAACATGTGGAATAGTTTACAATCGTCATTACAGTTGACCACAGAAACGGACAAGGAACGGGATGGAAGCTACAAATAACAAGAGCGACGAAAGGACGGACGGACGGACAGACGGATAAAAATATAGTGGGACTTGAGGAATAGTAACCACGAAAAGTAACGATAGAACTTTTCGCGTGACCCAAGCACTTCGTCTGAGCCTATATACATCCAAGTATATTTACTCACCTCAGCAAATCCCATGGGGATCACAACTCCGCACATGACAATAGCCAGGAGAACCAAATCGTGATTGACGAGTAAATTCATGACGAAGGCGCACTCGAGAAGATATAAAAATAAATAAACTTTATCATACGAATTAATTTAATGTATAAAAACTTGATTATAATACACGAGGAATACAGCAACTGGTCTTTGTAAAAACTCAAAATTCTAGCAAATGATGCTTTAATATTGTGGAGTTTACCATAGCGTTTATCTACCAGAAATATGGAGAGTTTTTACAACTGCTGTAAATTGTTAATACGGTAAACCTTTTACATTTCGCGGTGAGGAGGTTATGCCATTTCACAGTCAAGTTCAATAGCACGGGTACACAACCATATATCTCGGCTTCATAAGCCATTCATATTCGGTCATCATTTGGACTTATGAAACAGTCATTCACCGACTGTAATAGTTGTGGTGCCCTCAAATCATGGCTGGATTCACCGAGTTACGCAGCACATGTTTGTCGCGGCGGCGGGTCAACAGGTATAACATTTCGTCGAGTTGTGGACCGTGTGACTGCACGAGTTACGTCTCCCTGATTACGATGCTCTCGTGAGCAGTCCATGTCAATAATTACGAAACAGAGGTTGTTCTTGACCCCAACAATGTTATACTACTACAATAACACATACGTTTACAATTGATCGACGGTGGGATTGAAATCTCCAATCGATCCGTTTCTTAATCTTTGTACTCGTCCTCGGCCCGTCGCTCGTTTTTCACCCATTTCGGCGTCGGTCCATCAGCTCTTTCGTATGTTCATCGGGGTCCAGCTTTCCATCGGACCTTCTGTCTTTCGTTTTCGCTGATCAGTCGCGGTATTTCGCTCCCAAATTCATCCCTTCATCAACCATCAATCCTTCAGCCAGACTGAATAATTCAGTCCTTTGGTTTTTCGTTGTTCCGGGCATCCCTTCATCTCATCGCCTCTGTCTTTATTTAGCTTTCTGCGTCATAAGAGTATTATCTATTTTTGGGCGTCTAGTAGTCATTGTTCTGATGTCTACCACCGTTCGGTGCAAATATCCATACGAGAAGGTTCCTTGGAATTCAGGATGAGTGAATTTATATGTATATCAGTATCATTCATAGTACCATTCATGGCCCATGGCATACTGCGCAGCCTATCAGCTCCCGAGGGCATAATCAGTCCTTGCCTTAAAAAAACCAGTGCAGTGAGTGCGACTCATCTGGCCGACTTAAAGCAGCAATGACGAGGTGCCAAAAGTGGGGCCTTTTTGCAGCAACAACGGAAAAAAAACATCCAGGTCCCTACGGCAGTTTGACAACTAGTATATAAATATATATATTGTCTAATTTGAAGTCGGAAGTGGCTTTACCTTGACCAAATAGCAATGCCTCCGGTCATTTCATACTAAATGTATATAAATCCATAACTAATAACGAGACACAATTAGAACGACCGTAAAATTATGCAATCCCTGGCATAATTGGACTGCCCGCCGACCGTGAAAGCGAGAAAGAATCGGTCTACCGCGCGCATGCAACACCCTAAGCGATACATTTACGCCAGTGTTCATTACTGAAATCGAAAATCGTACGCGCGAACAGGCGACGTGAACAGCGCAGTACTGTCACATCAAGTTCGTTGTAATATACCTTCACCTATTGTCTACAGTGAAGTGGGCTGTCAATTTTGTGCAGATCAATCTGCTCTGGTTTGTCGGCGTTTTCCGGATCCCGCGCAGAAAAAGCGTTACAATATGAACATTTTATTATTTTTAGCGCTACTACTGCCGGGGCTGGTTTTGTGTGAGAATGAGCTGGTCGGAAAGTACCTGTGGGACTTGCTTAAAGTAAGATATCTTAATTTTAAATTTGTTTTTGTAATCGGGATTGCAGGTTTTTTTCATCTAGCCTGCGCTCTCGTCCACACAAATTCAAGTGCTCGTTCGCGCCCAGAGCGATAAGGACTACCCGACCTTTTACGATCCCCATATGGAAACAAGTTTCACATGTGCCTCTGTAGGTGCACCGGGGTTCTACGCCGATTTGGAGACCCGGTGCCAGGTGTATCATCGA
Organism: Hypsibius dujardini; assembly: GCA_001579985.1. Classification (NCBI taxonomy): domain Eukaryota; kingdom Metazoa; phylum Tardigrada; class Eutardigrada; order Parachela; family Hypsibiidae; genus Hypsibius; species Hypsibius dujardini. The sequence continues at coordinate 195 of LRSR01005372.1, read as the reverse complement.
TGTGAAAGCAATGGCAAGAGATGGGACTATATTTGCCTGAATCAAACGATCTTCAACCAACTGACACTGACTTGCGATTGGTATTACAACGTGGAGTGTGGCAAGTAAGTGCCCATGAGTGAATGTTTGAATTTCTGGCTGTCTGTTTGTCTGTGTTTGTCTGCGTCTGTGTTTGTGTTTGTCTGCCTGTCTGTC
>LRSR01005369.1:5662-18994 GCA_001579985.1 Hypsibius dujardini | reverse complement strand
TCGGAGGCCCTGTAAAGGAACACCAGAAATATGACGCACAGCACGCCGCGTAATAGAAAAGTAATGGGTGCCCAATACTTTACGACTCCTCGAGCGTTTATGGGAAATCGATCATTACCTCATACATGATGCGAATATTGGCCTTAATTTGAAATTCCGCTCCCTTAAGAGAGTTTACAGCGGCCTCGAGGGCTTTGGTGCGGGCAGCGACGTACTTGGACGCCTGCTCCAGTGGCATTTCCACGTACGTCTCCAGACCCAAATTTATGAACATCGTTGTGGGATCAACACTGCAAGGGGGCAAAACAGCAATGTAGTTAGACTGAGATTATCCAGAGACACATAAAGAGAGGCTCAGGGCGCATAAAGTTGTAACCTACACATGAGCTTGCACGCGGAAGTTGCATCCCAAATCCGTATAAGCATGCATGTGGCTTGAAGGCAGCTTTTTCTCCTGCAATGAAACATGGCACCACATCAATATTTACTAGATTGCGGAACTTGTCTGAGAAACCTCTTGCCTATTCATGCACGAATTCTAGTCCTTAATCGCTACTTGTCCATGTTTGACTGACTGACTGTGTGTCTGTCTGCCTGTCTGTCTGTCTGTCTGTCTGTCTGTCTGTCTGTCTGTCTGTCTGTCCGTCCGTCTGTCTGTCTTTCTGTCTGTCTGGCCTGGCTGCACTTTCAAGTCCGCATGAGGTGGCCAATTATTGTACCACACAAAAAAGATGGTCTGCAATATTCACAACGTACCTCTAGTTTCTTTATAATACTTTGCAATGTCTGGAATTCAGTCAGCTGAAGAAAGACCTTGGTCAGGCGAGCCTCCACTTTTCTACAAAAAACCAACAGACACCAGATGTAATAATTCGAATCAAAGACATCACCAGCAAAACCACAGCGGTTATTATGCACAACAGACAAAGACCTCCTGCTCCTGCTGCACCGCTGTCAGTCGATGAATCAACGCCTGCCCAAACGCGGCGGTATAAAGCGGACTAATCGACTCCAACAACGCGGCGACACTCTCAAAACTCTTATTGGAGTTCTCCCCCGGGGCGATTCTATCATACGCGGTCCCGACGATCCGGTAGCCGGCCTCGCTCAGTTCGATGCAGTACGGCGTGCCCTCCAGCGTCGTCACGTTCAAGTAGATCTGGGCGGGCCTGTTCGGGAGCTCCTCGGACACGGCAATCTCCTTCACCGCAAAGGCGAGGTTTTTCGCGACGTGGGCAGCGTCAAAGCGCAGGTCAGAGGACTCCTCCTCGGCGTCGGAAGCTGAGCAGCCGAGCAGCTTGGGCGTGCCTGTGTCCATCCGCGCGGGTGCGGCAAAAAAAGAGTGAAATGGGGGAAGAACGCGATGGAAATGGAGAAAAGAAGTGTGCGCGCAAGCTACTGTTTGCACGAACACGGCAACCTGAAAGAGAATAAGAAACACAACTCAAGTGACACTCGACTCGCGTGATGTCAATAGCGTCTGAGGAAGAGACAAGTCCACGTCTAAGACTTTCCGTTTGAATTGAAGCTGATTACCAGTGTGTATGTGTGTAAGTGCCAAAAACGCGAACCCAGACTAATAAATCGATGGGAAAGGGGATCGATGCGGAGAAGCCGGGAGCAGTGAAGCAGTGACTGACTGATGGAGAAATGACGATCGCGCGCGCCGGCCTTTTTTCGACGTCGTTTTTAATGGTGTTATGGGTGTCGTGCGCGTCGGATTATCAATATACCACCACCGATACGTATTCCCAAGCGGTGGAGCCGGCGGTACTTTACTTGGAAATTCCATTCGTGAATCGATTCAAAAATCGTTGATTGCGGAAAACCAGACAACCACAATCAATCAACCAACCAGGCAATCAATCAAGCAACGTATCAGTTCGGACTGTAACTTACTATTGATGTCAAATTATGTATAAAACTGTCGGAAAGGTTTGCGATGTTAAAAATTTCTATCATTATTTTAATTTCCAAATAGTAGATAAGATATCTCCCGTTAGTTTTTGCAACGATTCAATAAAGCGAAGAACGAAAAAGCAGAGAACTGTCAAATGATGAAATAATACACGAAGTTGCTCTTCAATCAGTCAATCGATCCAACAACGCAGTCAGAAAATGGGTAAATTTGCACCGATCACAAGTGAAGAACATCGGATCGCACAAAAAGAAGATTCACCAACCAAAAGGACGACTTCTCAGTCAACTGGTTGAACAACGCAGACACTTGATCATGCCGGCGGTGCCTGTAGAGAAGACGCGAGAGGAAAGAGAAGACGCGAGAGGGAAGAGAAGACGCGAGAGGAAAAAGAAGACGCGAGAGGGAAGAGAAGACGCGAGAGGAAAGAGAAGCGGCCAAGAGCAATCCACAAACAACATCTGTTCGTTCTTGGATCAGTTTCTGGCCATTCATCGGTCTTTACATCACGGCACGATGGAAAGCCCCATATCTTCTGCACGGACATCAAGCCGCGAGAATATTCATAATAAATCGCAAAAAAAGAAAAGTTACCTCAAATCGGCCAAGAGCTTCTCGTTGATGAACTCCTCGTATTGTTCCACTTTGCCATCCATTTTGTTCTTTCAATCAAAGACTCGATGTGAAGAAACAACAGATATGAATCGTGTGGATAAATGGGAGAATTTACTGTGAAAATATCATGAAAATATCTTGTCCCTGTTGCCGGAGGAAAAAGTAAAAAGATGAGAAAACTAAAACAACGTAATCAATCAAACAAAAGCCCGCGAACAAGTTTGAAAGCCCCGCGAACAAGTTTGAAAGCCTCGCGAACAAGTTTGAAAGCCCCGCGAACAAATCTGAAGAACCTGCGAACACGTGTGAACAGTACGCGAACAGTTCTGACAAGTCTGCGAATGATTTGGGAGAAAGCTGCGAACAAGTGAAATAAATGAACGAACTAACCGAACCAGTCAAACAGCTGATCAAATCAAATTCGGTCTTCTGCAGTTTCGTTATCCGGAGCGTGGAAAGTTTTTAGTGACATTCGGTTTTTTCTAATTTTTTTAGAAGGTCGTTACTAGTATTCTAGAGGCACTGTCGAGTTGTACTGTCCGAATTCATCGAAAATATGGATGAGTCGCTGGAGGGTCCTCCACTTGGAGTGAGCGCCGAAGATCTGCCAATGGTCCTGTCGGTACCGCCCAAGAAATATGAATGTAAGAACTTAAGATGTTTTAGTTTTCCCGGGGGAAATTCGAAAAAGCGACAAGACTGACGAATAATTTTATACAGACCTCGACCACACCGCGGATGTCCAGTAAGTAATCAACTAATCAACTAATCAAGTAATCAATCAATTAATGCTTTTTTCTGTGCATTTCACTGTAAATCAATCGTACAATCAACGAAGAGGCTTGCTCCCAATCAACTAATCAACTGATGCTTTTTTCTGTGCATTTCACCGTAAATCAATCGTACAATCAACGAAGAGGCTTGCTACCAATTGACGATGGATGTCTGAATTCGCATCGTAATTGGTGTTTTTTCTTTCAGAATTCACGCCTGTGAGTGAAATTCCCCCACCTATTAAAAAAATGTTTTCTTGCTCTGGCTGAGCCATTTATTTTCCCAATTCAGGGGGTGACGACCTAAAAGAGTCCTTCGAGCAGGTGTGGCAGGAATATCTCAGTCCATTTTCAGCAATCCATTGCTATATTTCAGTTTTGATTTTTTTTTCAGGCCGCCGTGGCAATGTTCGGATACATGACGGAAATTGAAAGTGTTGACATCATCATGGAAGAGACAGTGGAAGCCGAAGGTGTGGCTTTTCGCTGATTGATTGTTGAGTTTATCGATGGATTGATAACTTGGTTTGGGCTTGGTTATCGCGCATTGATCGATTGATGTATTGGTGGATTGACAATGACTCAAACTGAGTAACTCAGTCAGTACAATGGCTGCAATTTTGTCCGGTCCAATTTTACACTTGGCCGCCCCTATAAGGTGAGTGGGCTCTCATCCTACCAGGCCTTAATGGCTGGGCGTACAGGGCCGGACAAAATTGCGACCACATTTGTAGGAGTGCGACAGCGATTATCGTACCGCTTATTTGCTCTGATGTGCTCATCCACATGCTATGTCTCATTCCGCTTCATTTAACACGTGTTCCTCCTCCTTTCGGATAGGTGATGATCTGATCAACCTGCTGTACCATTTTCTGGACGAATGGCTTTACAAATTTTCCGCAGAACCGTTTTTCATCGCCCGCGTAAGCTGTACCAGGCAAACGCGATGGGTTGAATCGCTTCATGGGTTGAATCGATGGGGTGGCAGAGGGCGCCACAAGTGTAAATTGTAAACAACACTCATTCAATTTACACTTGTGGCGCCCTCTGCCACCCCATCGATTTAACCCATGTAGCGCTTCAACCCATCGCGTTCGCCTGGTACTCATTAATTTTGCCAGACTGATGCGATAATTCGGCTGCCTTAGCCAGAATCACCTCACTTTCTGTTCACTTACAGAAAGTTGTGATAACAGAATTTGATGAGGAAAAGTTTCGGATCAAGGCAACTGGGTAAGCTTTTTTTGTCGGATGCTGAGGCTGCGCTGATGTTGTGTTTCTCGACCGTCCCATTTATACAGATACGGGGAGGAGTTCAATCTCGGCAAGCATCCCCAAGGCACGGAAGTCAAGGCCATCACCTACTCCAACCTGCAGGTCCACAACAAGGACAATCAACACGAAGTCTACGTGATCATTGACATCTGAGTCGTCGCGAGTGCGCACATCCAACACACACGCATCGGTCTTTCGGACCGGCACGCGTCGGTCTTTCGGACCGGCACGCGTCGGTCTTTCCGACCGTCACGCGTCGGTCTTTCCGACCGAGTGCTTCTATTCATTTCCGCCTGAATCTTCTTTTTGTAAAAAATTTCAAAGCTTATCTGCGGGGATTAAAGTTTTGGTTGTATCGAAATCTTTCTAGCAAGCGTGGTGTTTAGCTTCTGAGGCAGTCCTTGAATAAATCCACATACGCCTGCCGATACTGCCGCGATAAAACCGTGTATATTATGGGGTTGAGACATCCACTGATCCAGATAGGAATGGACACCACGACATTCAGCGTCGGGAAGCAGATATCCTCATCGAAGATCTCCGCCAAGACGGCCGGACCGTAGCACAGCACCACGGCGATGTAGGTGATGCCCATCACCTTGGTCAGGCGGATCTCACTGCCGAAGATCAGGCGGGCCTCATTGCCGAAGATCAGTCGGGCAAAACTACGGACGCTAAACTGCCGGGGGAACTGGAAGCAGTCCACGTAATCCAAAGATGGATGTCGTTGCTGTTGGTCGGGACCGACCGACTGTTGGTCAGGACCAATCGGCTGTTGGTCAGGACCGATCGGCTGTTGGTCGGGACCAATCGGCTGTTGGTCAGGACCGATCGGCGACGGAGGCGGTGGTTCCGACATCTCCACACTGAATCCCCGTAGCCTCGCCTCGGCAATATACTTGGACGGTGTTGTGCCTGGGTGAAGAATAAAAAAAACATAAAAAGAGTTAACTGAAAGCTCGTTTTTGATGATTTTTTGTTGATGATAATTCTTCCTTTAGTTTTTGTTGGAATGATTAAATAGAGGTTTTGTTTTGTTGTGAAACCTTTAGCAACGAAACTTTTAATTTTTTTTCAGAAACTAAGAGAACTAATTAGGTTTAATTCAGTTTATTAATTCGTCATTCTTTCAGTTCTGGTTTTTCTAAGTAACTGAAGAAGCCAAAACTAAAAAAATGGTCTTTAAAAGTTTCAGTAAATTTTTAATTTGATTCAGTTAACTTTTTCATTCTCTGATCTTGCCTTCTTCCCGCGGTAGTTTCTTCAGCCGCCGTTTGCTCCGCCAGACAAAGAGGAATATGAGGCAGTAACACGTCCCGATGCACAGAACTGGCCCGATCACACCGATCACGTAAATGGGCGTCTTGGATCGGACGTTGTCCGAGGGGAGGAGCGAGCATCCCCCAATCGACAGCGCGTTCTCCCCGGCACGACCCCACAGACCGAACACCGGCAGCAGCAGAACCAAACCCGGAATGACCCAACAAGCCAACAAACCGGTGGTCACGATTCGCCAGTCGAAGAAGCGACACATGGGACGCTTGGACACGACCATGACCAGCCGGGTGATTCCGATGGCCGCCATCGAACACAACGCCACCGACATGAGCAAGTGGGTGACGTAGATGAAGGTGGAACAGCCCAGGTGGTGGGAGATCCAAAGGCCGTCTTCGAACAGGCACCAAGCGACGACCAACGGGGTGTCCAGCACGGCGAAGAGGAGATCCGCCACGGCGAGGTTCACCACGAATACCTTTATTAAATGATAAAAAACGGGTTACCTCACTTCTGACATGGGCTCTAAATCTCTCGTTAAAAAGGACGAAAGGATAAGTAGAGTTTTGCTTATTAATAAACAATGTTAATAAGATATTGAAGTTACTAGATCAACTTCATTGAAGTTATCTCTGAGACATGGCGTCGTATCCTTAACGCTCCTACAGTAATTACAGTAATTACAGTAGTTACAGTAGTTACAGTAGTTAAAGTAACAGTAGTTACAGTAATTACAGTAGTTACAGTAACAGTAGTTACAGTAGTTACAGTAGTTACAGTAGTTACAGTAGTTACAGTAGTTGCAGTAGTTACAGTTGTTACTACGTGTAGTAGTACATTGCGGTGAAGTATTTAGCGCTTTGAATTTCGATTTTAAAAGAATAAGTTTAACTGTACTACGATAAGGTGAAAAAAATAAAATGAAATTTTTTAACAAAAAATTTAAATTTAAATTGTGGTTTTGGTTGACACATACGGTGGTGGGATTGCGGAGCTTCTGCGAGCGGATGAGTGCCAGCGCGGTGATGGCGTTAAGGACACTGCTGACAACGCCGAATACGGTGACCGCGACGGCCGCGCCCTGTAGCAGCGGGATGGAGTAATAACGGATGGTTTCATTAGCCGGACACATCGTGTCGTGTGATAAAAAAGGATCAACGAACGAAAAACGACAAACCGGAAATTCACAACACTTAAAATAATCCTCGATCTCCTGCAATTCGCCTGCTTTATTAAAACGAGAAGTTTCCTGGTGGGTGGAATGCGCGCATGGTTCGATTCGACGCAGCCTGCTAAGGGGGAAAAAACACAAATAAATAAAAACTGCAAATAGGCGAGCGTAACCGCGCACGAATGAATGGAACCGATTGAGGTCCGGCCACTGCCTCGTAACACGCTTCCCGGAAGTGTAGCCCCGACACAAAATTCATTCACAGAACCCAAAGCGTGTTATAAAATTCAGTGACAGAAGTTCGTTTTGTGAGAAGGATTAAGTTTGTTTGGCTTTCGCCGCCTGCCGGGCCAAGTACCGCTCCCGCGCACTCATCGCTGAATCCTCCGTTGTGTGTTTCGCATACGCGTCTTTCTTTTCCACTACGGCAGCTTTTACCGGGGCGACGATTTGCTCCTCCGTAACAGCGGGAACTGAAGCCTGTTCGGCATCTTCGACGTCAGCCTCGGTGGGAGACTCACCCTCCTCAGAGTCAGACTGCGGCGCTGCTGATGGTTCCACCGCATCTTCCTCTTCTCCCCGCATCCGCTTCAGATTTGCCGGGGGAGGGCTGACTTCGTGTACTTTCGACGAAGACGGTTGGGATTCAATAGGTTTAACCGGTGTGGGAGCTTCTCCGGCGTTTCTGACGCGCTCCTCGCCGGTCGACTGCTTCAGAAGATGCCGGTAGAAGCCGGTGAGATCCTTCTGCTTGGTGACGTCTAAAAGAGCCTCCACTTTGGCCGCTTCCTTCTCCTTTGCTTCTTGCTCCTTCATCTCCTGCATCTTCCGTTTGTAGGACGACGTGACGAAAGCCTCCTTCCCGGCGAACTCGCCGCCCTCCGTTTCGCGTTCCCGTTGAACTTTCCGTTCCTCCCGTCGGTCATGCTCCCGCTCACGTTCCTTCGCCGCGGCCAGCAGTGATTGGACGTATTTGGGCTTGCGGTCCTTTTGCTTCTCCTTTCCGCGACCACCGAATTCGGCTTCGGCCTTTTTATCGGCCATCTGGTCGAAGACACTGTCGTACTCGAAGGCGGTCGGGTCCTCTTCCAGAGCCTGTAAAACGAAAACACATTCGGCATTAGCTGATGCAAAATACGGTTTTTTCTGTTCGTGTTGGTCCTTAATATCCCTCATTCACGCAATTTTCATTTAGCTAATTTTAAAATTTTAATTTTCAATGTTTCAATAACTATTCAATATTCAATAACTATTGATGCTCAATCGACCGATCAATCAACAAGGGATTGACATAGAATAATAATTGCGTCGTAAAATCGGTAATCAATTTGGCTAGAATTTTCCGGAAATAAAACTGGCAAAACTCGTCTGTTATGTAATGATACAAATCTAAATTCACAAATCTTTTCCCTCACCACACATCTATTACTGATCGCTGTAAGCTAACGTATTTAATTTTTCTAAAGCAAAGAAGGATGTGTAAGCGAAACAGGCAGTTGACCGACTGATTGATTGATGTATTGAAATAATATAATAAGCCGATTATTTGCAGATTTAATCAAGCAATCAACCAACGTGTTGAGTGACCGATTGTCGGTAGGAGAAAAATATTCTTTACCTTTTGAATAGTCAATTGAGTCTCCTTTTTCCACAAGGAACTATTTCCGCCGTACTTCTTCCGGCCATCTGCATTAGTGCGCGAGTTGAACTCCTCCCTGTCGTCGTCGTCGTCATCGAAAATGGAAGGCTTTTTCAGGGCAGGAACTGCTGGAGCAGCAACTCCTTTTTTGTTAGGCAAAATGAGACCGTACTTCTTCGGTGGTCCGCCATCAAACCCGGCCATTTCCAAACTAAATCAAATAAACACGTGTAAATTTAGAGTGTGAATAAATTTAAAGTGTCACAGAAAGTCCTAGTAAAGTGAAGCCCACAACACATGGAAAATTAAGTGGCTCAACACTGAGAAAATTTGACGATTAAATGCAACTGGCAAAAAGACGATGTGCTGTTACAAGTAATTGATTGTTCTCTTTGCTATTTCAATTCGTTCACCCGAAGTTTGTTAGCAACCGCATTCTTTAATTCTTTTCATCTCTTCTGTAGCTGGCGCCGATTCCAATCAATCCGAATCCGTCCTCCAGTTCCGCAGGCATCGCCTCCATGTCCAGGCCCAGGCCCAGTACGAGGACGAAAACAGCGACAAAGAGCATAACTCCGATGATGAGCAGAAGCTCTTTGTCGGCTCCGGACAGGGAGTCATCGGACCAGGAAAGAAGCCCAACCCCGAGCGCATCATCAAAAACGTGATTCAGTCGGCCCGCGCTCAGGGCGCGAAGAAAGTGATGGAGTCTCAGGCGCAGCGCGGACCCGGTTCGGCGCGACCATTAGGAGGAGCTACTCGCGGTTGGGTGATTCTTCCGGGTCCGCGGCTCCCGGCGGAGCATCGGCATCCACTCCAGCTGCTGGGCCGGCAGCGGGAAAGCAGGACAAAGTCACCATCATTCTGCGGGTGTATCGAAATGATTTCACGGTGGACCGCTGCGGGAGTTTAACGATCAATCAGGAATTTCTTCGCAGCATGACGCGGGGTGAAATGCCGCGGGAACTCGCCGATCAGGCCCGTGGACGGGAATTGAACGTGGATATGGTGGACAATCGTAATCAGGATTATGATGGGCCGAAGCAGCAGCCGACCTTCTTTGGCGGCACTGGTCATATGCTTGGAAGTTATCTATGACCGATTTCGGTACATTCTACCACCGATTGACTGATCAGTATTTCTGTTTTGTAATTCGTTAATGCTATCGAAATGTTAGTTGCTGTTGTGGTTTTGTTTAGCCCTACACCCGCGGTTGTGAAGAAGCCGTCCGCGTCGTTGCTACCGGCATCGTCCGAGGCTGAAAAGAACGGCGAGGAGAAAGCCCGAAACGCGGTGACGGTGGACGCTGCGCAGCCCGTCACCAACATTCAGATTCGCCTGCAGGATGGGTCGCGTCTGGTAAACCGGTTCAACGAGGCTCAAGCCGTGGCCGATGTGCGGCGATACATTCAGCTGACCCGTCCGGAACTCTTCGCACGCCTTCCAGATGCTGGCCGGGTTCCCGTTGAAGCCGTTGTCCGAAGAGACGGCCTCATTGAAGGTGGCCAACTTACTGGGTGCAGCTATTAATGCTAAATGAAATATCTAAAGACATCACTTACTCTCTACTTGTGATGATGGTTTTCATGAGTTATGCTAACTGTTATCCCTGAGGATATAACTGCAAATTTATGCTTATTGTTAGATGAAGACGAAGAAAACTGTAATAATAACAGACAAACCCGAAGACGAAAAGCGTGAAATAAGAACAGAGAACAAAACGACACGACAGAAAACCTACTGAGGAAACAAACTCGGTTCATGGGGACTTGAAATCAAACTTTAAGTCGTGTTATTGCAATAAAAACATGAAAATGTTTTTGGTCGAAAATACCACTGTGGGAACTGCAGCAACGGAGGCGTACAGACATCTTAAAAGAAGTTGTAGCAATAATTATCTTAATCCGGCGCATTTGGGGCTTCCGCGTCTAGCTCCTTTGATTGGGTTCGGGGCCGTGAGGGTCGGTCCCTACTGGGATCACGTAAAATCTGCAAATGAAAAACGACCTTTTCATTTTTTACGAGTAACGAACCGAATCTTGGCATTGGCAATCCCTTCCAGCCCTCCCAAATCCACACCAATTGGCTTGGAAGTGCTTACTTTATTTCTCAGATAGGACTGCCGACAGGCGGAGCACAATCTCCGGCCGAGCATCGTCACCATGCCGACTTCTCGTCTGTGTTGGTTCGGGCAATTGGTGCACCTTCCCTTGCTCACTCGTTCTACGCGGGCCAGCTGCAACACACGTAAACATCATCAATCAACAAAACCGCTAAACGAATTCATTCAACTGTTAGGTGAGCCATGATCTGCTCGCACGTTTGGGGGGCTGGTGGCACTGAGCTGACCAATTGAGCACCGCTGCCCATCTACTTCTTCCCCATTCTCGGAACGGTCCTTCTCCACCTTCATCCACGCGTCACGGAAAAGGCACTTGAACTGGTGGTCTTCAAGTGATGTCCTGGAAGAAAATCAGTGGTTCGTTATCGATATTCTGGCAACGGGATCGCGAAAGTTGAGGATTTTGAAGCTAATTCTGCTTCGGGATCTGATGCGCGGGTTAATGCTCCGCTGGAGTCTTTAATTATTTTTCTGGATCCCTAATAGACTTTTTTGCTGTCAAACACACGCCACTTCCTGTGCACTTCAGTATACCGCCACACTGAGTGGTCCAGTTTCCCTAACTGCGCTACAAAATCTTCTGCGACAATGTAGTGCATACTTGTACGTTTGCTGGAGGTACAGCAGAAAAGCAGCGTCTGTGGCTTTCCATCCAGGCAGAGGATAATACATGTTTTCCTGGATGGCATTCAACAGTGCCGCGTACATGGTCTCCGGATGGTCAATCTGGTATCTCCTCCCAAACCGCAAGTTGTCTAAAATGGGGTCGTAGCTCGATTTCGCCTCGCTGGATGACTCCAAAGATTCTTCCACCAGCACCAACGACAGCTGATCCAGTTCTTTCCGTTCATCTGCTGACAAGGTCAATGACACATCCTCCAACACATTGGCGTCCGGCATGTCGGGTGTAACTGTATTCAAGGGGGTGTTGGAAATTACGCTCTGCACGGATAACTGAGAAGCAGTTAAATACAAAAATTGTGAAAAATGGAAGAGTAAAGGTGGTGTAAATCGCAAAAACAAACTTCACGAAGGAGGAGAGACTACTGCCCGATGGAATGACTCCGCTTACAAGGGGTCAACTACCTCTGTCAAATTCAGATTGCGCCTAAAAATTTTCATTGAGTACTACCCCTCCAACTTTGGTTTAGAAAATTTGACTCGCGGCAGTGGGGCTCCTATCCAGCGGGGAAGAAATCAGGGAGAACCCTATTGCAGCACTTCCTATAACATTGCTCAAATTTGCTTGATTGATTGATTGATCAACGGTTTTCAATATTAAGCTCTTCATCGTAAACGCGAACAACTTTTCCTCCTCGATCAACACTAGTTTTAATTTATATTCGGGCGGAACTGTGCATCAGTTCTGAAATATCGCTTGATAGAACATTAGATATCCTTAGTTACCGGTCAAGCTCTACCCGTTCGAGAATTATTCATAGTTCCGCGCCTCTGCCCCGTACATCCAAGAATATTCTACTGATTTCAGTTAAATCATCTCAACAGGGTGCGAGTGAGAAGAAAAAACAATTCGCGTTTACAGTGAACTTAAAATTCCAACCCGTTGATCAATCAATCAACTGACTGAGAACAATGTTATAAGAAGTGACGCAATAGGGTTCTCCCAGATTTTTTTCTCCATTGAATAGGAACCTTAATACCGCGAGTAATATTTTTCAAAGTCATAATTGGGGAAGAGAGTATTCAAGAAAAAAGTTTAGGCGAGATCTGAATTTGAGGTAGGCAATTGACCCCTTGTTAGTGTGTGATTACTCTACTGTCGTGATTCTAACGGCCAGCTTAGCCCCGCCTCCCCCCCCCTCTGCAAGACTCTGTGACGTCACGGATTCATTTCCATCTCGGCCCGGACCCGGGGGTCGTAATTTACTGGTAGGGCCAAAAAACGGCCGTCTTGGATACCCCAGGAACGGTGTTTTGATAGAGGTGAGAACACGATCGCTACACGATAGAACAAATAAACAAATGATGGAACGTACTTTTTTGTACAGATGGAACACGCCTCTTGTTTTTTCTCTCACTGGGTGCACTAGCGAAGCGAAATCGGAGAGCTATACACGCTTCGACTTTTTCCTAAGCAACTATTTTGAAATTCGCCCGGCGGAATTTATATTTTCAGGCCATTAATGAGACTACGAAAACGCAGTCCTATCGAAATGAGCCGACTCTTTTTTTGTACTTACATAAAAATGCGAACATATCCGGGTTTTAGGGAGTTGATTGAACGATTGCCTTTAACTGCGTACTTAAATCTGTACATGCAGCAGACCACATACGGTAACTAAGTAAAGCAAAAAAAACCAGTAAAATTTCGGCAATTTGTTCATATCACTTGTAACAAATTTTCATAAAATCGTCTAAAGCAGGAATTAGCACTTCAACGCAGTTAGACCGCACCGCAGGTGAAAGTTTGCTAGAACGAATAAACAAATAAAAAATTCTATTCCTCCAAGCGCGCCGTCGCGCACTAAGACAATAGTTATTCGGGTTTTTTTGGGTGACCGCAACCGAGGTCCTCACATAACC
>LRSR01005368.1:0-40468 GCA_001579985.1 Hypsibius dujardini | reverse complement strand
AAAGGACAATTTTCTGCCCTAGGGCATGCATTCCGCGCGCGCTTGCACCGTAAATTTGGACATGTGTGTGAGTGTGCTGTACTGCCACGATTTTAAGGGTGGCTTTTTTGCCCTACAAGTAAATTACGGAACCCCCGGTCCAACTTGTGTTCACTGGTTTCACTGCGCTTTCGGCGGGCCGAAGTCGGCCGTTGATGAACGGAAGTGAATCTGTGACGTCACGTACAGTCTATCAGGGGTGGGCGGGGCTAAACCCACCCTTAAAATCGTGGTAGTACAGTACGTATTGTGCTGAGGCGGCCCTGAGACCGGGAGGATAACATACGGTACAAGAATATATGGGACCACAAGGTTTGCGGGTAGGGCGGGAGCCCAATTCGTTCAGGATCAACCGACAAAAGTGACGTTTTTTGAAAATGGAAATTTTTTTTATAGTTTTAAATACCTTGATTATATAGAAACGGGTCGGCCCAGCTCAGTTTTTTCGTTCTGGTTATTCGATTCAATGAAAATATACATAACAGTGGTCGAATTTTGATGACATCAAACAGGGTATACAGTGGTGGTTGATGTATGTAGGGGCATACAATTCATATGTACTTGTCCTTCTTGGTCATATTTGTTTTGCGCCTTTACTGCTTTAGAAAAGGGAAAGCGCACAACTGTACACAATTGGTTGGAAGTATACCTTGACGTCATCTGCGGTTAAATTCACATTGTAGATTGAATCTTATTTTATTACTGCAAACGAGTTTGTCAATAAACAATAAATGAATCAATAACATTTCCGATCACTTTGTAGTAAACAGTCAAGTTTACCAGTTCCAGACGAAGTGATCCGAAAGTGTTGTTTAGAGTCCCTGTATCAATTCCTCTAATCAGACTTTTCGATAAAAAGATAAATGTGAACTCTGACCAACCGTTTTCTGAGCAGCGGCAGTTTGCAGCAAGCTTTGACATTTGCAGGCATGTATTTTACTGCACACAGAACTCACAGTAAGAAGTTTGATCGATCGGAGCCACACTAGCTTTTTTATTATGCCATGTAAGCTGGTTTAAATTATTTGCTTATTTTTTCGCGTGTAAGAACCGCATTTACAGCTTTTAAAGAAATGGGTGCATTATCGCAAAACACTGCCATCCTTTTGGCCATTACCATTTGTGTAAGTGTTCCCGTTTGTCGTATTTTATTCGTCGTTAAATTAACATTTGCCTTTTGTTCAGCGCAGTGGGCATTGACAGTTTGTGATGCCGTGGTCTCTATACCGGCAGGACCATTGAAAAGCCGTAAGCTCTGAAATACCTAAACCGCTGCACAACCAGTACATTACAGTATTGTTACTGTTGCCTCATCAGGAAACTGCACTGAGCACCTGAATAGTTTGAAGGACAGCAGCGGGAAAATCGCCGGGGACGAGACTTGGATTCCCAAATGCGACGCGGACGGCACGTACGCTGACACCCAGATGAAACGCAAATCAGGCCTCAAATTTTGCGTTTCTAAAGACGGAAACATTCTCGTCGCACCGCAGCGGTCACTCTCCGCCTGTGATTGTCCCCGCAAACGCTTTGAAAAATTTCAAACCGGCAGTAAGCTCCAACAGAATATATATATACTAACCTTTATGTATATATATTATGTGATATAGAATATGATATATAATATATAATATATTAACCTTTCTACGTACACAAAATACCAGGTTTTTTCCTAAATCTTACCTCTGTGATATGTCTGATCTCAGATTTCGACGGGTACATCCACCGTTGCGACACGGATTTTACCTACGCCGTCCTACAGTTCAATCCCCTAACCAACGCCACCCTTTGTCTGATGAAGGAAGGCGACGTGATTGAAGCCTACTCGGGACCTCAGATTGTTGCCTGCAAATGCCCACGGACGTGGTACGAGGCCAAGACAAGCCCCTGTGAGTATACAGTACTGGTATAGTGCACAGTCATTATCCCTTAACCGACACGAAAGTTGTCCAGACAAACTTGCCGTGCCTTGACTCTCTCGGTCGGTCGGACTAAACTGGAATGACAAATTTTGTTGTTGCACATGCACACAGTACCGGATCGATACACGCCTCAATGCCACCCCGACGGGACCTTCAAACTGATTCAGTGCCACCGTGGTCGGGGCTGTTGGTGCGCCAACTCAGAGGGCGAACAAATCTCAAAGATCCTACCGGAAAACCAAGCTGACAGACTGCCATGTCAGTGAGAGAACAACACAACACAGCGCGAGCCATTTGTCTCCGCGCCTTACAGGCAATGCAAACCCACTTTTCCATGTATTCCCACTATAATCTTCCCCACTCTGTATTCGCAATCGCTGTTTTTTTGCCAAGAAAACTTCTCATAAATGTCTTGACTGCGGAGTTAGGGAAACTTAAAGGTCTGCCTGTCAGTATGTCCGTAGACGCGGGTGTTTCCATTATGTATAAGAAATCGATGATCTATGATACCCCCACTGTTTTTTCCGCGAACGAAATAATTCTAAGCGGAGAGTGAGAGACTTGCTAACGGACAGAATTTCCCTCTTGAGTCTCGCTCAACACACGAGGGGGAGAAGGAAGGGAGAGGCAAGAGAAAGTCAGGCAGAATAAACAGGCCAACATATTTGCCAAAGTTGAGTGTTTGCCCAAGCTCCTGTTCCTCCACCCAAGCGCCTGTGCTCGCGAAACGGATCAGCTGGAATAACAGGGGACTCGGCAAAATGAAGACAACTACTGCGCCCTCGGGGTTCTTGTACTTAGGCTGGATATACGTGCAACGGGAGACAGAGACAGAGACAGACAAACAGACAGACAGGCAGGCAGACCAGCTTCTAAGGAAAATAAGCAAATGGTGGTTGAAAAAGTATTATTTTGATTCGGCTATTCCGAAACGAAGGCTTTCAATCGCACATACTAAAGCCGATTAGGACCCTTCGAGGAGAGGCTTTGAAATTTCGGACCATAAGCTTGGCGAAAGAGCGCGATCAAAGCGCCAGAAACGTTTTAATTTGTTTACCTTAAAAATCTACTCACAAAGTAAAAGGAAACAATAGGAAATCGTTATAGTTACGGATTATGGTTTATGACACGTATTATTGATGCTTCGGTGGTTGCGTGAGGGTGGGACTAACAATCTTTATTGAGTTGGGAGTTTCATTAGAGTGGGAAATGGGCAGCATTCCATGTTGGGTCGCTGTTGAAAAACTGATAATCGCGCTTTTGATTGATTCGCTACCGTTTGGTTAGCTTAATATATATATATATAATATAGATAAAAGTCCGTTTGATTGCCGCGTTTCCACTCCATCAGAGGATAAAAGGTTTTATTAATAATATTCAACAACCTTGGCCTGGCTAGCTAGAGTTCCCGTTGAAATGTAAGAGTACCTCAACGTTGACCGAAAGATTGACATTCTCTTTTCCTGAATTCATGATGAATCATTCATGAACCGGTCATTAATTATTACTATAGCACCCCCTTTTTTCAAATGGATAAATTCCGTAAATTATGCTTTTTCATCGGACAAAAAGGTTGCAGTAATTATGTTTAATGAGCTCTCTAGTTGATCATACGCCCATTAAAGTTCTCTTTATGAATGATCTTCCTGGCGCAGTTAATACACGGTGAACGGGAACTTTGATCAGCATGACGGGATACGCTAAGGGCTCTTTCCGGTCGGCAAAAATCAGTACAGTCAACACGTCACTTCCTTTGATGCGCCCACTAGGAGGGTTAAACGTCTTTTCAGGTATTTACAGACTATTAACTAGAAAAATTGGCTTTTTAGAATTATTTTGCCGGACGGATGCACGCGCAGCAGGAGGAGAGAAAATAATCGGAGACGCCCGCCTTCAGTGAACGGTGCGACGAGGACGACGGTGGTACAGTAGCTGGTGCTAATGAATGATACTGCTAAAAGGAGGGTCGCCATTCTCAAGAGAGGCCTGAATGAATTGGACGTCAACATTACTTGCTCCCTCTCAGGGAGACATTTAATGATAACTCCCACAGGAAAGGTGGAATGGTGGTGGATTGAGAGATGGCCCGTCATTAGGTCTCACCACTCACTATACATTGTGTACAGTACGTGGTACTTTGTGGTGAAGTCCAGCAGCGATTTCTGTTTTGTCGCACACGTACTCAACTCAAATGCCGCACTCGATCGCGCTCAGTGAGGGTCATATTATTAAGCCATGTAATGGGGCTTGACGAATAAGGTAGTCCCCGCTAATGTACGCCACCACCATCGTTAGGATTAGGCATAATGTTAGAAGGAACAAATTGGCCGCAGCCCCGCCGAGTCGCGAAGATCCGTTGCATCCGTCCGTGAAACAGGCTTCCAGGCAGCCGCGAACGTACCGCTCGTTTAAGAAAAATCCTCCGCAGTGATTCTGTCGCACTATTTCTGTATCGCTCGTTAGGCTTCCCCCGTCCAGGGCGCACGCTCTAACCACCATGCTTTCACCGGTGTCAGCTGCGGAAAATGAAATATTGCAAATAACACACTTCCGCCAAATAAATAAAGATAGGCCGCCAGGCAGGCAGACAGACAAACAGAGAGACAGACAGACAGCACAGACGGGCAGGCAGGCAGACGCACTTACAGAAATGTCCTGCTAATTTGAGGCAGGCCGTTGCAGGGAAGGCAGTAACTCTGGCTTTGCGGGCTCCGTAGCAGCCCCTCTGAAGATAAATGTAAGACCCGTTCGCGAGGATGTTCTTTCCACCATGAGGCCCGGGCAAGGCGGCTGGATTGGCTGGCGGATCATGGAAGATGGGATCAAAGGGGTCCTCACAGAGCGGATCGTTCGCGGAAAATGATGAGCAGACGTAACAGTCAATTTGCAGGGAATCTGTCAACAAAGGAGGCAAGAAAAAATAAACCACACGAGGATATCTTCTCGCACCGACACGTATCCAGTGCCGCCTGGATCGGCCTCGCTGGCTCGGTCACTCGAGCGGAACGGCAAGTCGTGCATTAGACAGTATTCTATACTAGTTCGACGCTTCCCGCGCGGATCAAAGCTCTTGGTGTGTTATACGTCAACATACTCATTACTCCCAGCTTCTCCAGGGCTAAGATTGAAGACAAACAAAGTATCGCAGGAAGAGAGTTACGAAGCATGTGACCTGAATTATAGCGACAATCTAGATTCTCATAGCGATGCCTTCATTTCGGAGACCATTCAATGTTTGGGTTTCTGTCTGTCTGTCTGTCTGCCTGCTTGTCTGTCTGTTTGTCTGTCTGTCTGCCTGCTTGTCGAATGCTCTAATCCCCTTTAGTTTTAAAGAAATGCAGTTTAAGTAATGCCAGTTGATTCTTTTCCCCTTACATTTGAAGAAGAAAGAAAAGAGTATCACAGACGTGGCACTAATTGTCCGTTGGAGTCGAGGTAACGCCCAATCCCAGTACATGATGTGTTAGGACAGTGAGGGCGAGCCTAGACAAAAAAAACAAAACCCGTTTAAAGATTCATGAGATTGGAAAGAGAAGAGTCGTTGAACGGGGCCTTGGGTCTCTCGCGTGACGTTCATCGAATGGCAAGTAGTAGTTGTGTGGCAGAGATATCTAAACGCATTAGGGAAATTAGGCCGGAACACGATCGAGGAACGAAGGGAGGAGAGCGAGCGAGCAAGCAATCGCCTTGGCTCCTCATCAATCTGCCGTACTGGCAATCCGGCAAAAACCGTGTTTCGCCAGCGTCACATCAAATCGAACCATCGATTATACCGACTGACAGTCCGACCGCGTCCGGGTCCGGGCGAGTTCAGAGGCCTAAAGACTTTAAATTAGTTTTAGAGAGTCCACGGTCGCAGAGGCTGCACTTTGGCCAAGTCCTAATTGGACTTCCCATTGCGCATGTTAAATCAGGGAACGTGGACTGAGTCCTGGGACAGACTATTATAGAGACGGTTTCACTTTCTTAAACATGGTCTTGCACGCTAAACGAAATTACCGTATGCTTCAAGATACTAAGTTGAAGGACCCAACCGACAAGCATGAATGTAGAAATTACCTGAGACTCGAACCGCCGATGAAGAGTAGCACAGGAAGGAAGGAGTAAATTCTCTCACGATTAAAGGAAGATAAAATACAGGCGAATAATCCTGATTCTTTGCAGGATAGTTGGAGGACGAAAAGGAGGAAGAAAATCGCTGTGGTTGGCGGTGTGCATTGGTGGGCAAGCGAATATGTTCACAGCCGCAGCAGGTAGGTAGGCCCTCCGTTTTCTTTCTAGTCAACACGTGCGACTAACAAAGGCTTCCGCTTTTTGTTGTCCTCCTCGATCGGTTCAACAGAAAAATGCCTTCATGAAGCCCGCAGCGGTCCTTGAGCATGCCAAAGTGCGTACCTCGCTTGAGCACGGCAGGGGATATTTCAAAATAAATCTCACCTCACACTACACACTTCTCTGCAGATCCACGAGCAAATATATACACTCGACCAATGGAAATTTGCATAAATCACAGAATAATGTATAAGGGGGGGGGGAGCTCCAACGAAACGTGACTTTTCTTTCCTCTTACACACAGACAGATCACGGCAGAAAGACCTTGTTCTAGAGATGATAGCTGTCTTGCCTCTTTTGCGCCGAAAAGGTGAGAAATAGCAAGTGACGGTAATTACATAGCTGGGCGAGGGAAGAAAAGAGATGAGAAGGAAGGAAGGGATCTTTTGAGAGACAACGAGTTTTGGGTTTGTGGGAAGCGGAGAGAGAAAGATGAAACACGAGCCGATAGATCGTAGTAGTACAGCGCGAGTTGTCTGGAGGAGAAAGTTCCACACAACCGATAGCGACAGGGCCTGTTTGTTGTGTGGATGTACCAACTGCAACTGGTACTCTTGCCAGCCATACATGTACACATAGTGTACAACACAGGCAGCAAAGAAGGAAGGAACCTCGCCGTTGGCGTTTTTCGTCTTTTTCGCCCTAGCGCCCCCGCCGTTCTCTCTTTCCCACTTTTCCACTAATGCGGCGATCGGCTCTCACGAAGGGAGAGGAAGGGGAGGCGAGAGGGAGGGAGACCCTACACACGCAGGCACCCTCTCTCCCGATTGTGTACTCGCGTTTTTGATGTTGATTCCCCGAGCATGTATGTGTATTGTAGTTTGATCAGAAGCGGTCGCTCCCTCCGTCGGTCGTCCCAGCGTCCCAGCGTCCCGCGTCCCGTTGGTGGTCGTAAATGTATCGCCATCGATTTTGGCCTTATAGAAGAATCGAGACGGCTGAGCTGAGCGCCACCCGGTCCTAAGGGATGAAGGGGTTGTGCTCTTCCGTCTCCCCTGTCCTCTTGAACTATTAGCTTGCGCATTGGTCTCGAGTATGGCGCATGGCGCGGTCGATGGGGCCGCTGATATCTCGCCCTCCCCACTCCCCTCGACCGACGGCTCAGTTATTGGAGATGATGGGGATGAGCAGCATGAAGAGATTCTGCATGTGTATTCTCACTCCCTCCAGATCGAATGATCACTTTTTTGAAGGCATATATTGGCAAATTATTACAGTGTGTTCGTCGTGGTGTTTGATCGCGCTGTTATCTTGCTGATCAGGATGGAAGAGCTCAATCCGCCAAAGGCACATTTGGCAATGTACATCCTTATAAAGCAAGTCTTAATAGTTCACGACTAACAACATTAGAAGTAGGATATGCCAGCTGCTTTGTAGCCCATTGCTAATGATTATTGAGCGCAGGCGCCATCTAGCGGGTGTCGAAAGAAACCCGCCTTTCCACTGTCCAGCAAGTGTAATAATCACTGTGAGACTTCGTCAAATTGCGAAATTCTTTATGCCTGCCAAGAAAACTGTTAAATCAAAATAAAAGAAATGTTTTAACGGTAAAAAAGTCACGGAAGTTTACAACTGACATTTGAATTAACTCGTTAACGCTCAATAGAACGCTGTCGCATTTTACACGATCCGACTCCCACCATGACTCGATAACGGGTCGGACCGTAACCGTACTCGGAGCAGGTTGAGCGTTATCCAACCCCGTGTTCAAGTTGGCGCTCATACTAGTAAACCCGTATTGTTCGCAATTTTAGGACATAATGTTCTCTATCTCCCATTCGTTCCACAAAGTGTTGACGTTTTCAGAAGAAAATATTTCGGTTTTAAATTGTTTGTTTTACCAATAGCATCTGAGAATGGAACTTGCAACGCTCTATTTATTACGGAGTCGAAAAGTCATCAGTAGCAGTTTGTTCTATCGAATTCGTGCAGAAGTCAATCGGAGAAAACGTGTAGATGATTTCGAGAAATACGACGACTCGTGGAAAGAGGGATCATTTGCCTTCTACCGCCTGAGCAATTTCGAACGCTGGCGGTATTTTCCTTACAAGAAAAAGATATCCGCCGACTGCAACTTGCCCTGAAAATTCCGGATGTGATTCGTACAAAAGAACGCGACCGAGCGACCGGGTTTGAAGCGCTATGCATCTTGTTGCGTCGCCTATCTTAATACGATACTTAATCCTAATACGATCTTGAACAGCACGGACGCTTGGTGGGCGAAGAGAACAGCTGCAAATATCCATTGTAAAAAAATCAAATTAGAAAAAGCTCAAATTCAACCAATGAATCTATCACATGATGATTCAGTTACTCACAGGCACATTGTTCAGATTTTCTACGATCTCCTTCCAGATGTTAGCCTAATTTCCGTCGGAGACGTATGGATTGTGCTTAGAGACTTCTTGCAGCAGAATCAAATCATGAAAGCGGTTGATGGTGCGCTTAGCCATTTTTAATTCCAGAACAAATTGGTGTGCAAATTAAAAAAAGCGCGGATAAAAATGTTCTTTTGAAAGAAAAAACGGAGCGGAGCGTCCGCTCTGTTAAACGGAGCGGAATTATACAGTAAAAACAGCAGTTTCAGTGCACCCCAGTAAAATGCTCATAACATTTGATCGGCAACGTTTGTCAAGTCATTTAAAGTCTCAAAAAACAGCTAAAAGAATTCTCTATTTGTTGTAATAAAGCTTTTTTATGAATAAGCAGAGATATGATTCGGGAGAGCCGCAACTTGACTACGACTCGATGTGTATGAGTCGTAGACTACAGGCTGGACGGTCCGACTGGAGTGAGTCATGCACGACAGGGGTGACTCATCCAGCCCCAGTCGTGACCGGAGTCGGGCCGACCAAAAGCGATAGCTTTCTAATTGAGCGCTATCGCATTTTGCCCGAGACGAGTCCGAGTACGACTCAAGAGCCAGTCGTACTGTAACCGTGCTCGAATCACGGTGAGCACTATCGCTGCGCGTCCCCGTAGAATTTTCCCGACTGAATTGTTTTGGTTTTTTAAAATACCGCCAATTGGTCAAGACCATAGACGCGCCTTGACCTTCCGGTACGGGGGGCAAGATTTTAGTAAAAATCCAAAGGGGGGAGCATTGGTATGATTTTGCTATTTTTAATGTAAAAAACGTCAGGGGGTACCCTTGGGTCACTTTTTCGATTTCGGACGGGGGGGGGGCAATTGCCCACTTGCCACCCCCTAGTACGCGCCACTGGTCAAGACGCTACTTTCGCGCCTGTCTTCCTTTATTTCATGACTTAAAAAGTGTTTTCTTTCATTATTATGCTTGGGCCTACGAATATCGAATCCGTTTTAAAGCCATGGATCCTTTCGGAGAAAGCCGGAATTTTTATCCTAAATCAATCAATCGATGGATCTGCGTAGCTAAAAAATGCACATTATTCATGAACCCGCTGCTACCGCGGAGCGGCTCATCCGCTATGTGAGCGGAACGGAGTTTACTTCGTGAAAAATAACGTTTTCAGTGGGGTTCACAAAAATGGGCAATCGAATGCGTAAGTCTCAATCGTCAAGCAAAGTCTCAAAAATTAGAAAATGAATTCCCTTCCTAAATCAATAGCAGTTTGTTCTGAGAATGTACAAATGTAACTCGGGAGAGCAGGAAAGTCGTCCATCCATTCCATTCCAGTCGTCAACGACAGCCTGCACGACCCGACTGGGGTGACTCACTGACGACTGGAGTGAGTCACGTGACTCCTCTCGTAATCGCAGTCGTCTCGCACAAAATGCGATAGCACTCTATTATCCTGACAAGGTCTTGAGGAGATTTAGCTTTAAGGTTCTTGTCGAATCCTAGTCCACCACCCTCTTTTGTAGCTCGCCCAACTCGCTGATCGCCGTGTCCATCACAATGGTGGTCAATATTTCTGCGCTCTTCCTCAATGGCGTTATCATAGTGACATTCGTTAAAAACAGGCACCTCCTTCTCAACGATTTCACCGTTCACATCCTCAGTTTAACCGTCATTAACTGGACCACCGGATTTATGTTGGTATTTTTCGTCACACCCTGCCACGCCCTCAACCAGACGAGTCTGAGAAACCGGATGAATTGTGCAGCGTACCGCGGCCTGACCTTCTTAATTGCCTATATGATTTTGCATATACACTTTGTCATCTGCTTAGACCGATGGATGGCTCTGTTGGCACCAATTTGGTACAGTCAAAAGAAGACGGTCAAGGTGGGCTGGACAAACACCTTGATCTTTTTCAATTCGTAACGGGATTGATCTGGACAGCTGAAATTCTGAATTGCCCCCGGATACCTACTGCGAGGAAGCACTTCCGACATTGGCGTTACTTCTGGCAATCGTTGCAACCGTTGTCTTACCGCAAGGGTTTATTTATGTGAGCTATCCTGTTTCGCTGTTTCTTGTATGGAAAAGAAGCAAGCAAAATCGACTGGGGTATGCAAAGTCAAATATATTCAAACAAGAGCAGACAGTTACAATGTGACAAGACTTTATTAGCGTTGCGTAAACCTCGAGCGTAAATAAGGACAGGCAGATACAAACGAAGACAGGCTACCGACCAAAAGACTGACGCGAGCATAAACCATAAACGTAGACACAGACCTGTGTCTGGGTCTACGTTTATGGACACTACACAGACACTATTTATGCCTGTGTCTGTGCTTGTATCTATGTTTGTGTGTCGCCATGCCCTACATACATATTTGGTTACTCTGCGTATGAAAAACCGATGAGACAAATTTGGGCGAAAAACGCAGAATTGAAGATTATATTTTCTTTTATAGTTAGCTTGGAGTTATTTTCGGAGACCGACCGCTCCGGTTCTAACATGGGCTATAGGCAACACCGTAAAGTATCCCTAGCAGTGGCAGTATCCGATTCAGGAGAAGTCAAGCACAGGAAGCGACAGCGTTCCTGGCCCAGTCGAAAAGCCCGAAACACCATGATATTTGCATGCCTTACCCTGGCGCAGATCATCCTATGGGTTCCAAACACCATTATTGCCCTCTGCCGACTGCAAAATGCACCATTCTACAAGGAGGACCTCCGGAATGTTTTCGGTCTGCTCAGCTGTTGGTTGCTGCTAGTTGACTCACTAATCTACCTCACGTTTTTGCCTAACCTAAGAAGCGAAACTGTCAAGACTCTTCGACTGTGCATTTGCAATTGCTAATATGGCGTCCTCTATATAGGTCAAAGAAAATTAATATATGACTTTGAAGACTGAATCTGGACGACCCAGTGTATTACACCAAACATAAGTCAATGGAAGTTCCTACTTGATTTGATGAACACTACTGTAAAACCGCCAAATTTAGATATGATATCGATTGTCGTCATCACGCATAGAATACGAAAAACAAAGCGTAGCCTTACAATTTAGGTGAAAAAAGACATACGAATCATAGGAGTAATTAGAAGCTCATACAGCATTGTAATTGTTAAATCAAGGTGGCGCAATGATTTAGATTAGGACGAGACATCAGCGACACCGCCGGCTGGCATTACTCTTGGATGAGCGTCCTCTAGCGGGCTCCTTATGCCTCTGAACAGTCATAACAGAATATGCTTTCCATGCTTTTCAACGCCGATATTCGGCGTTGAAAAGCAACAGGATGACCTACAAAAAAATCGAATCACTGCCATAAAATTCAATAAACAAATACAGATGGGCAATATCTTGTCTTACCGGACTTATTGCATATTGAGTTCCAAAAAATTTGCGCAGCCAGAAGACTCGCTCCAGTTCGAAGAGATGCGGAAAGTTAAGCTTGATGACTCCTCAGGGTAGGATGCAGACAGCCGTCTAGAGGAACATGAGCAGTAGGACCTTGGCCATCCTTCGGCGTTGCAGAAATATGGCACGACTTCTCAGCGCTGCCAGTGTGTCCACTTTAGCATTGCTAAAAGCATAGCTTTTTGAAGGATTAACAGACCTCCCACTCCGGTCAAGACATACGGAGCGAGGGACAGACCGGTGATGAGGTTTCCCAGGGCACTACCAGCGGCAGGCAGGTAAGCACACTGACCGACCGGCAAAACGCGGTCGGACCCGCCCAATCCGAGCTCCATCAGAACGACCGGACTCACACTGATGAACCATGTAAAAAGTATGGTTGTAGCTGTTCCAATCGGACTGTTACAGGCCTTGTAGTGATGCGGAAAAAAGAAGGCAACGAAACTGTTGAGCGCCAAAATAGCGTCAGACCAGTTGATGGTCTTTGTAGCGATGGTGTAGACAGCCTGGGTGAAGAGACAAAGACCCACTGAATTGGGCTGATTGTGGAGGGCAGCCAGCACTTGGAAAATTGTCAGGGGAACGCTGAAGCTGCACATGAAGAGGTTGATGGTGATAAAACTGGAATATGAGAAGGTTCAGCCGAGATCGAGATGGGCTATGGGACGACGCTGTGGGAAAAGTGATGATTGGGACAGTCAAGTTGGTCAGCGCACCGATAAAACCGCGGTGAGGATGATCCAGGCAACAAGTTCCGTCTGCTTGTGGGGCGGAAGTAAATGGAGGAAAAACAGGGTATGGTTACTGGGTTCGATGGAGAGACTGACGTTGTTATTGTGTGGAACAACCCCGACTGTAGCGATGTTTTTCGAAGGACATTTCTGCTTCACTTTCATCGTTTGTCGTAATGAAATGTTCCCAAGATGACCAGCTACTTACCTTAAGTCTGTGCCTGCCTTAAGTGCAATCTTTCGACCCATCCTTGGGCTACAATGCAATGCCCTAGGCTTTGAGTCAGAAACGAGACTGATAGCAGTACCGGCAACATGCCTTCCGAGACGGATGCCTCGAGCTGTACACATTTGGACTTATCACAAGACGGAGGGATCCTGCGAATAGTTTATTTATCCCGTTTGACCTGATCCACTGGGAAATACTAATTACACTACAACATCTCCCACCTTTGCATGGAAAAAAGTAATCAGGGTCGACAAACCTGTTTTAAATCGTTAATACGACCCGTCAGTTAGACGATCCTTTTCCACCTGGAGGCCCAAGACTATAGGTCAACCAAGACAAGCTCGATAGTCAAGTCAACACGACAGGGGTCACGGTAAATGTTCCCGTAACAGAACTCCACGCTTATTGCGCTGCATTTTCAAACGTACTGAAAAGGACGTTAGTCTATTGTTTTATTACGCCAATGGCGTTCGGTGATTGGGCGGAGTCACTGCACACTGACCAACAGTTATACTAACTGTATATGTCTATGCAGTACTGTACATGCATTACACAACTTCACACTATTTGTAAATCACGCCCTATACGAGGGGCAAACCGAAAGTAATGTCACTTTATGTTTTACTCTTGGGCGCGAGGCTCTTTTCTTATTCTCCCAATTTGCCAGGATAGATAGAGGACTTGCACATTAGCCTTTCAAGTTTCATGAATCTAGCTTTAAGAGTCTGGAAGATCTGATTTATTTTCGGAGATACACTTTTCAAAGTGGAATTGTTGCATTTGACTGTCAGTTTTCGTGCGCCACTAGATTCATTTCGGAAATTCACGGCGGCAAAAAAATGCCAGATATATTCAGTCCTACTAATAAACTGACATCGATTGTATCCAAGAAAGGCCCTACAAGAGAATTGAATTCCCATAATTGACATCGAGGTTCTCCTTGAGTTCAATCAATCAATCAACGATGAATCAATCAATCAAGATAAAGAATTAAGGCTGTAAAGAATGCTCTCGGTGAGGTTTGGTCATCTGCATGTTTATTCTCTTCTGCTCAGTGAAAACAAAATTTGTGCATTTGCGCATTCAGGTCTTTGCATGCCTAAATGATTAATGTTAGGTTAGATTTTTTTAATCAACAGGTATTCTTTAGTAAATAGAAGAAGTTATGGCTCCGATTTCCTAAGATCAGGTAAAGCAAGCATGACTTTATTAAAAATATTTTTACTCCTCGAGTTTTGATTGATTTGCTATAAAGCCTTTTGGAATCAATTGGTGAGAGGTAGATGCTTATGATCATGGCAAAAGATTAAAAACAAATTCAATTGGAACCGGAATATGAACCAAGTGACATTACTTTCAGTTTGCCCCTCGTATCACGACGTGAAATTGGGCTTGACCCAATCACCTTTCTTCACAAGTTACGCCCCTTTTCGTGAGAAAAACTTCACTCGTGAGATCCAAGATCCGTCCATATTTCAGTTAATGCGAAAGTGAGTGAAATATTTTAGAGCGTGAATTAAGGACGGCGTGAAGTTGGAATTAAGTTAGAATGATTCCAATCGCACTCTGTCTGTGTATTGTTGTTCTCCCAAAGGGTTGTTCATCTTTGTGCCCTAATCTTTTCCCTTCACCCGCTGAAATTCGGTACGGCTGAATCAGTTTACCTTTTTCATTTTTCCTTTATGACTCGTACCGCAGTACGCATCTAACAACCGCATTACACAATACAGATCGCCGCGTAAAATGAATCAGAAGAAAACCGCCAGGAAATGGACGGCTAGTGCGTGAAAACCTTTCAACAGGTGCTAGGTAAGTAGTAAAGAAAACATAAAAACCTCAGGTGTAACCTAACGACAGCAATATTGCAGCAGCACACAATTAAGGGAGAGAAAAAACCACTCGTGAAATAATTTTAAATTATATAAATAACTGGAAGAAAAAAGCGAAAAATTGCTAAACAAGCCCGCCGGTACGCTGTAGGAAGCAGACCACTTCAGGTTTAAGCGATGCTCAAAGAGGGAGGAAGGGAGAGTGATTTTCAAGAAACAGTCACTGATGCAAAATGGACAATAGGAGGTATAGCAGAGAATACCGCTTGTAGGTAGATAACAATTGGAAGCAGATTACAGGCAATGACGCGCTTTTCGAAGTTAGTGTTTCCGGCCAGCGGCGCGCTTGCTCTTCGGAGTGATCACCACTCGCTCATCTTCCGATTCTTCCTCTTGAGCAGATTCATCGCTCGATGTTTCCGGCTCGTTGCTGGATTCTAAAAAGAAAAACCATGATTATTAAATGGACGACGACTTGGGAGTGGGAGTAAAATAAAACTGTTGCTTCCCCCATCAACATATATTTTATCTTCAAAAGAACACAGCCAAAATATGCTTCAAAGTAGCAGAGAGTGTAAAGCAATAACACACACAACTTTAAAATGGCCAGTTTCAGACTAACCTTTAGCGTGTTTCGAGGATTTCCTTCCGGACTTATTCTTTCCATCCGTTTTATGACCGTTCTTCTTCCCGTCGTCCTTAATCTTTTTGGACGAGGAAGCCGGCAAGAATGTCTTCTTGCTGATCCCGCTGGTAGAAGGCACATCTTTTTTAGAGATCTTTATCTTGGAGATCTTGAGCTTGGTGCTGCTGCCGGCAAGGCCCCCATCCTTCTTGACCTTCTTTTTCTTCACAACACCCTCTGCGATGGCTTTTTTTTCCTTGTGGTCGCGTTTCGAGCCGTCTCGCTTCTTGGATTTCTTCACCGGCTTGGCGTCTTCCTCGTCGTCATCGTCATGCTTTGCGAGCATATGTTTCTGAACGTAAACTAAAATAACATAGAAAAAGATGTATTAATCAATCAGCCAATTAATGGTCCCAAGTATTAATAAGTGGAATCTTTAATTCTTCTTCAAGAATAACATGTTTGCAATTGAATAAACAAAAAATCACCGTATAGAATAATAAATTTAAATAAATAAAACTGTTTTGTAACTCACCGCTAGAAACTGCTGAGAAGGAGCACTTGGGGCAGACGTGGGGTTTCTCGCCTGAAACATTAAATTGTAAGTGGTGAGAAGCAGGACTAGATAACGCACGGGATAAGCGAAGTCATCTAATACTTACCCACATGCCGTTTGCGATGCTTTTCGAGCTCACGGGTTGTCTTTCCGCTGAAATCGCAGTCTTCGAAACGGCAATGGAACGGCTTCTCCTCCGAGTGTGTCATGAAATGCGCCTTTACATGGCCGGGGAATGCAGAGCGGTATAGGCAACCGTCGAAGGAGCAAGCGTAGCGTCGTTCTCCTGCGAAGAGGAAAAAGGGAAATGCTGACTGTTGCCTCAAAGCTCAAAGGCTGATTCGTCACCGATTGCAGTTCGAACTAGAATCACTAACCGGTGTGACCAACATAATGAGATTTAAGTTCCGTCGGTTTGGACGCGGCAAAATCGCAGTCTTCCCAAGGACATTTAAATATTTCTTCACCTACAACCATCGAATCTGGTAAGCAGGCAGTTTCTATCACATCCTCACGGACCGAGCCCATTCAAACCAACCCGAGTGTTCTTTCTTCAAGTGTTTCTTCAACTCATCGGAACTGAAAAAATAGGTGACACATTTAAAACAATCCCAAGTGATAAAAAAGAACCACCTACTCGGTGGTGTGGAAGTCGCAGCCCTCGGAGCGACAGGCAAAACCAGCTTGTGAACCCTTCTTCACTGCTGTGGAGAAAACGGAAAAACTTTTGGTTTATTGTGTAGCGCTACCACTGGTATTTCCGGGGGAAAATGGCTACATACGACTGTGGCTCTTCATATGGGTTCGGAGGACGCCGGGACTGAAGAAGACGGAAAAGATATATTTAGATACCGTTATCGTAACAACAACCGCAAGTGATACGACGACGGCATGTATGCTTACTGGGTGCTCTTGTAATCGCAGCCCGCCCATGTGCATTCGTAGGCCTTGACACCTTTCGACGAAATAGTCGGTCGTCAGCTTAACTTTAAAAAAGGAATTTCCACACCAGAACGAAGTTTTTTGCCTACCAGTATGCATCTGCATGTGATACCTGTACATCAAATTTAGACAAGGTTATCACCATTGTAATTTCAAAAGTGCAAAAAATGAACAGTTTTATGACTCCTGCTTACTTCAAGTTGCCAGCCTGGTTGGCCTACAAGTTGATAGTAGGAAAGCAATGCGAAGCACATTGTAAAAGCTCATTCCCAAACACTGCCGACTTGAAAATTGATGGGAGAGTTTTAAAGCTTACCTTGTAGTCACATCCCTGGAAGTCGCATACAAACGGGCGCTCATCTGTTGAATGAGACACTCTTGTAAGCCTGCGAGAGTAGAGTGGCTAACTAGGAATGGTAAAAAAGGCCCTACTCGTATGAGAAACGATATGCCGGTCCAGGTAGCTCTTCCACTCGAAGATCTTGTCACATTCTACACGGGATGAACAAAGATACATGATTTGAACGTTGTAGAGTATAAAGCCAGAAAAAAGCGATCAAAAACAGTATAGCACCAAGCATGGATTTCAATCACTTACGTGGACACGGGTACTGTTTCGGCGGGTTCAAGTTCACCTTGCGGCGTTTGCGCTCCTTCTTTTCCGGAATCTCCCCAGTATGGCTGAGCTCATGTACGTGAAGATTTCCACTTTGAGCGCTCCGATAGCCGCAACCTTCGAAAGAGAAAAGATATCATAACAACGCCGATATTATGAAATAAGACTATGAAATAACAGTCACGTACCTTCGAAGGAGCACTCGAATGGCTTCTCCCCTGAATGCCACAGTTTATGTCGGTCCAGTTCACTTTGCCATTTGAAGGATCGCCCGCACCCTTGACGCGAAACAGAAGCAAACACAAAAGTTTATTATCAAACATAAGACTAAATTAAAAGAAATCCTAAAACCCATCTATTGCTTAACGCCGAATTGAACAGCACGAAAGTGAAAAATAGAGCAGGAAAAGACAAAACTCACTGACCTGCCACTTCGCATGCGTGGGGCTTCACTACCGGAACGGCCGATGGTTCAGGTTGACTTGCCAGGGACGCCATAATTCCTGGAAGAACGCACTGAAGTCAAGCTTAATTGAATCAATCAATCAATCCGTACAACGGTCCACACCACCTGAAAGGAGAGACAGATATTGTGCACACGGCACGCTAAGCAATCAACCGATCGATCAATCAATCGGCCGTGCCGGAGGCGGTCGAAGAACAGACCGGAAAGTGATGTTATTTGAGAAAGCAGTGCCAGCCACCCAACCAATCGGACCTCGGCATCAAGAACTAACATTTTTGTACTAGTACGAAGAACTGTTATACAGATTGAAATCAAGCATCAACCAATCGATCGATCGATTGGCCGGCAGCACTGTTACACTAATGACGTAATAAATCAACCAATTGACCAATAATGGGAAGCAGCCATTTTATCACGCTAGTATGTACAAAGCCGTAACTTCCAGGATTTTTCAATATCCTCACCATTTAGGACAATTTTAAAAGTGAACAATTATGAACACGCTACTTGGACTGAAAACACCAGCAGATCGCCCAATTTTCGGCGTCGAAAAAAAACGGCAAAGGTCAATCAATAGATCGACGCGTCCCCAAAACGCCAACAACACCGGAAAATCCACGGCATTTCCATATGTTGACTCACCCCTTACCTACCGAATGCCCGACAGAAATGGTCCAAAGGAGAGGGTTAACAAAGTCAAATAAAAGTCGGAGGTGCTTGGAAAAGCGCGACGCTCGTAAAAAGTCAAAACAGGAAAAAGAGACGCTTCGATTTGTCCGACTGTGTGTGTCTGTGTGCGCGTGGCCAAATCAATCAATCCGGATTGGAGCTTGAGCGGTTGGCTCAGTGGTTAGTCCGCCTTATTTGTTTTGCTTTCAGGAATAAATATCCGAGGCGGCCCCACGCTTTCAACAGCCAGACTCGGGCAAAAGCCGCGGACTGCTCGATTTAACTTCCTAAAATATTTTCTGTTCCTTTTTTCAAAAATGTTCTGTTGATGAATCTGTTCGCGTTCTTCCGTTGAGGGCGCAAATTTCGAAATTGAGTTGAAGGGGTTCCATCCATTGAGCATTCCAATCCGCGTTTATCGTTGAATTTTTTCGAATATTGCGCCTTATCTTCCTCAGACTTTATTACTGTGCACATTCGTCGTCAGCAGTTTTCTTTTTCTTACAGATTCATCAGCAGAGTGGACGTAGCGCGGAGATCCTCACCATCCATCTAACCATCTCGCCCGGATAAATATCTGCGGCCTGGAATCGTCCTTGCATTCCAGTTAACAATCAATCGAACGAACCTGTTGAAAAATGGCCACCGGCCTCAATTTGAATCCGAAATTCATCCTCTTGAAAGACACCATCAGCATTCCACCCAGCGGACTTTCCAGCGACGAGGAGGGCATCCTTATGCCGGCCGGCTGTCTCGTCCAGGAGATCAAAGGTGGCAGCGACACATCATCAGATGAGCAGATCCTCTTGCTGGAATCGCTGGATGCTTTTCATCATTCCACCGCTGGGGCGCCCTTGTATGCTCACGCCGCGTATGATGATCTCTTGGAAGTGAGCTCATTTACCTCGTCCCTGCTTCGGGCCGAGAAGCAGTTCAAGTTGCGCCTGGTGGTTGCACGAGACGAAAATTGGCTTGAAGAAGCGACGAAGATGTTTGAGTAGGTGTGACCATCGGTTGATTGCTCTATTAACGTTATTTACCTAAAATCTGTGTAATTCCTTTTCTATAAGGTTTTCGCCATGTTTATGCTAATTTTATGTCTGACCATGCAAATTGTTTTATGTCATCGATTCTTGTTTTCGTCGATGTTGTGACGTAGTCGCAGATGAAGGCGTGCAACCATTGTTTGATTAGGTTATATTCATGTGTTTGTGTGTTTATAGTGATACGGAAGTTCTCGTTACCGTGGGGCCTGCTCAACTTCTCGGTGTGATACGCTTTGTGGATGAAATCACAGTGCAAAGTCGAATGGGTCGCTGGTTCGGGGTGGAATTGAAAGAGTCGCCTTACATGGATATCGGTATCTTCATTGAGAGCTACGCGCCATTCAAGTGTTCGCCACCTGCTCGGGGTATCTACGTCACTATTGGGGCGATTCGGCTGGCTGATCCCGTTGCTGATGTGCCTTTCAAGGGACGACCCTTTGGGAAGAAGCGATTTTCCACGCGACCGGCCTTACCAAGCACCCACAAGTTAAAGATTGACTCCGCTGGTAAGAGAAAGTTTTTCATTTAACTTCATTGTAGCGGGTTCATGGAAAGCAAATGATTGCTGTTTTAGGAGGTCGAGAGCAGACTGCGGATTGTGAATCAGCGGCCGTGAAACGTTACGAAGTGGATGATCGCGTGGTGTGGTTTGGTGCGGAAAATGGGGCGGCTCGTGGGACGGTACGCCATGTTGGTCGGACGGATTTGAAACAGACTGAAGATGTCGTCGTGGTCGAGTTTGTACGTAACTGGTACTCGACTGCAAAAATGTGTGTTCGCAAAGTCATTTTTCACCCCTTCCTTTTCTCTCATAGGATGATAAGGTTGGCGACCAGCACTACAAAGGCCGCGCTAATGGTTTGGCACGTTTCGCCATTCGCGAAGGATTCGGCAAAGAGATACTTCCGGCCGAGCTCATGTCTGAGGTAACTGCAGGAATTTCTAAATCCGCACATCCGAAATTTTGATGGGGTCATTTATTGGCATCGTTTCCATGTTTGATTATTTACTGTCATTACTACGTAGGTGGATTTCGGCTATGAAATCGGCGGACAGCCGTCGAGTGGCAATACCGGCAATGCAAAGGCATCCTCTTCAACGACGACAAGGCAGAATGGTAGTGGTGATGGCAAAGTCGCACAGGAAGGCGTGATCGGTATAGGATCTCGAGTGATGTGGAGGAAATCGGACGAGGAGGCCGTGGCGGGAAAAGTGATGTGGTCTGGTCAGGTGAAGGGGCAGCAGGGGAAGAAGTTCGCGCTTCGTTTGGTATGTTTGGCTTGCTCACTACTGTCGTCGAACTGGTGTTTCTAACGATGTCTCCGTGTAGGATGAGCGGAAGGGCGCGCCAGATTTCTGCGGCATCATCGACGGCGTGGATCAGTTTCACTGCGGACCGGGTTACGGGATGATTGTTCCGCCGGAGAGTCTTGTCCTTGAAGAGCGCTACAACGAGGCGTTCGGTATCCACCCACGCCGTCCCGTAGAGTCCGATATTCGGCCGGTGCAAAAGAACGACAAGATTGTTTGGTTTGAGGTTAGGGAAGGAAAGTCAACACCGCAGCATGGAGTCGTCCTCTACGTCGGAGAAGTTCCTGGCATGGCCGGAATGCAACTCGGAGTTGAATTTGTAAGGACAACAGTTAGGCGCGTTTAGTAATTGTCACGGTTATTAGTGATTTTTTTATTGCTTTTAGTTAATTAATTCTTCTTAATTGAGCGTACATGTACTAGTGGTGTACTCAATGACGTTTTTCAGACGAATGCTTGTGGCCAGAAGGATTGGAGTGGAAAGTTTAAAGGCAAGCAGCTCTTCACTTGCAAGCTCAACCATGGACGGTGGATCGCTCGCGACAAGCCTGACACTTGGCTGCGCAAAGAGGACTATGACCGGCGTCAGAAGAAGCTGGAGACCAGCGCGGAACCGTCTACCGATATTCAGTCCAAGGACATTTCACCGCCTGACGAGCTCAAGAGTTCCTCTGAATCCTGCTCTGTGGCGGGCGGCATGCCGGATGACGACGGGCCGCCTTTCACAAGTGTGGCCAATCGGGACAACATTGGAGTGGGAGATCGAGTGTTGGTGAAGCAGGTCGGCTCAGATGTCTACACCCCGGGGACGGTGAGATGGATCGGTGTGATCAAGGCATTTTTCAATTCTCACTTGGTTGGTCTGGAAATGGTAAGCTTTTCAGCTTTAGTACGACGGCCTACTTCAAGCACAAAAAACCAATGGAATGCCATGGATAGCATAGAAAGGACAGCCATAACGGGCTGTCATTAATATTACATTGAGTGAATGACTAACTGAGGGTTACCTGTCCAATTTCAGGATGAGCCGGTTGGCAGTGAAACCGATGTTACAGCTTGCGGCTATGCCGGGAGCCACGTCAAGGGCTACATTGAGGTCTTCCAGTGCAAACCTGGATATGGCCGTTTTGAACCGCCAAGCAAAGTGAAGCCGCTGGAGGACAAGTCCTGGACCAAAGTCGGTTCGCCCAAGTTCAAGCACGCTCCAGCGCGGATTGCGTCGCCCATCTTCATTGAGCGCAACGCGGACTTGAACGGTACCACCGCATCCTTCCACACTCCGATGGCTAACGGCTTCCATAACCTGCTTCAAGCACCTCCCCAGCGACCGATCAAATTCAAACCCAATGGAATGCAGCAACAGACTCCCATTTCGTCCAGTCATCCTCAATCCCGGCAGCCGATGCCACATGCACAGCCCACCCGGCAGCATTCGCAGGCCCAGTTCCCGCAAAACGGCCAGGAAGTTGTCGCCGCTTTTGGGCAGACCCATGTTCAGGGCACGGTTCAGTATGTGGGACGGGTCCATTTCAGCCCCGGAATCTTTGTCGGGGTGGCGTTGGTAAGTCCTCGATTTCTTGGGTCATGCTGCTATGCTCAAAACTCAGCCATGATAAATTTTCATACGATCGACGAATTCCGGATTGTCTTGGTATTTTTCAGTTTGATCCGAAATGAAGCAGTCCTAGTGTATTTTGTTTGAATTTGCATGATTTAGCGTCTTTTTTGTGGGTATTTGCAGTCGCAATACATGATGGCTGCACCGGGAGGTATGGTGGACGGCTACGACTACTTTCAAGCAATGATTGGCTACGGGATCCTGGTGCCGTTGCAGTCTGTGGCAGTGTTGCCGCCGACTAGGCTACAGTATGACCAGTCCATCCCCCACTCTCCGGACTTACAGGGATTCCCATCGTTGGCCGAGGCGGAGGGTGTCCGGAGATATTCGGTTGGGCAGAGGAACTCCAATCCCGGGCCTATTGGACCGCCTGCTACTCCGGATGACGTCTTGAAGGCATTGGCACAAGCAGACGTCAGTACAGCACTGTAATCACACTTAGTGCAAGATATTTGAACTATTTAATGGGCAACGACTACATTATTCGTGGAAATTGAAATACTATCATCACAGCGATTCAGGGTCATTTGTTGTTTCTTACATTGGACATCTCGTACCACTCATTTTATAATTCTAATTCTAATATACGCCGCAAGACAAGATTGGATAGATCTTGTTGATCAACTATTTGCCCTCTTTTAAGATTGCCTAAAATATTTTCAGGGCCATCGATTGTTGAGTCAGTCCGCGCACCGACTATACTAGAAAGTTGCACCGCGCCGCCCCAGTCAGGTCGCCAGGAAATTTTGCATTTTCTCCAAGTAAAGTAGACTTGTGGGTTCTTTTGATTGATTGCGTGCTGGCTAAAAAGTTTTATTCGTTTGAACAGACCAAAAAGAAAGCAAGAAGATATTGGATCAAGTTAATACATGGGGAGCCAACACTCAAAACAGGATGCCATTGAACATGACCCATTGAATACCCTAATTTTTGTACTATCATTGAGATTTTTACTTCTTCAATCAAATGCCTTAAATTTTGTACTGAGGTTTTCGGTCATTAGAATGAGTCAGCTATTTTTAGCTCTCGACTTGTTTTCTTTCCGTGTTGCATTGATCTGGACTTGATTCGCTGATAAAAGTGGCAAGTAATTTAGTAAAAGGACATGCCTACATTCCTACATTGAACCGCTGTTTTTTTGTGGCGTTAGACCGGTGGAGATACTCATAGTCAGACAAGCACAGAGGTACAAGCAGCAACACATTTAGGTGCTCTCCCGAACACATCTTTCCTTTCCAGGAAGAGGAGCGCGAATTTAACTTCCGCAAGTCTTATGTGGCCATCTTTCGATTGCAAGCCGAAGATCAAGGTTCGTTTGAAGTGACCGTGGACGAGAAAGACGGAACCAAAGGATTCGTCAAGTTTCTCCCGAAACCCCCGGCTGAGTCGGAGGATTCTTTCTTCATCACACGGATCACCATGCCGGAGCCGAACAACGGCCACGGCGGCGGCGGCGGCGATTTCAATGCATTCGTTTGCAAGAAGGTCGTCAAAGACGTCGAGTTCTTTCCGCCCCTCTTCCTCAACTTCCATTTGACTAATGGCTTTCCCAATCATTTGCCGCCCGTTTATGACGTCACTTGCAACTGGATTACGGAAGTTCAGGTACAGTGCCAACCAGGTAACGACATCACCACCGATAGGTTCAATGAGTTCCCGTACTAGTATATAAGCAGACGAACGTTCTCAAATGACTACAGACAGACTGACAGACACAGTTTGACAGACACATGAAGTGCTCATAAATAGAGAAATAAGCGAGCATCAATGAGATTTAACAGTGGATTGCGACGTGTGTTGGACATTCATCCTCATTTCCGTAGACTGGATGCGATATTTTGTGTTGTGAAAGTGAACATGTAGCTTGGCTATTTGTTGCTGTTCTGTCTATTTTATGCGACACTATTGTGCTTGTACGATCTGACCAGAAGGTTCTTAATTCTTTTGAGGAAGCGAGCTTCCAATCAACTGTTGAATGAAGCGGACGTCTGTGTTGTAGGTGAAGAAGTTGCGGGAATACCTTGTCAGGATCTGGCGAGAGTACATGGACCAAACACAGCACAACATCCTCTACGAGTCCCTTCGCAACTTGAAGCAACATCTGCTGCGCATCATGGGCCTGGAATTTGGCATAATCTACATCAGCCGGCCGGCCTTCAATCTAGATCCATCTGCCACCGAGTCGCACTACGGCACGTGTCTGTATGGGACGGACAGGGAAGTCCAAGACGTTTTCTCACGCTTGGCCAAATTCAGCGACACCAAAGTACGCGAACGCGATGAGAATGACCAGGTGGAGTGCTCGATCTGCGCGAGTACCGTTTCTCCCGGCCAGGTCACCTTCTTTTCAATGGAGTGCTCGCACAGTCAAATGTTCTGCAAGGACTGCATCGCCAGTCATGTCAAGGCTCAGGTGGAAGGTGGTAATATCACGGAGATTCCTTGTATGGGGGATGCTTGTAAAGTCACGGCTACCTTTAACGACGTGAGTTTCCTATTATTCGTCAAATTAATTAAACTACAAATGTTTTGCCTTTGGGTGTGTTTTCAACTCCTCAAACAGGTATAAAATAGCAAAAAAATCATAAAAAATAGGGTGAAATGGTTTAAATTTCTATTTTCTATTGCTGACAAGAGGTTATTATTTTCTGGTTAAAAAGGGAATTTGAAATTAATTGTCACTTATTTGATGTATTCATAAATTGTATACTATTAATATTTTTTGATATCCGAAAGAGCGGGTGAGACAGTGGAAAGATTAATGGTAGATGAAGCCTGGTTTGATGTCGCTGCAGTTGGCGGATCTAATCAATCCGCTGGATGTGGATGCTCTAAGCCAGACGCTCAACAGTCGACTGCTGGACGGCATGCCAGACACCCGTCGTTGCCCGCAATGTCAATGCGTCATCATTTTTGACCATGCTATGCTTGGCGGAAACGACCGATACATCACTTGCCCGAATCCGGTGTGCGGTATCCAGTACTGCCCGCACTGCAAGGCTAAAAGTCATGGCGATGAGCCTTGTCTCTCATCAGGTATTGGATCAGGATGACTAACGGGTTTCTATCATCCATTTGCTGGATTGTCATTCTAGTTATCTGCCCCTCGAGTCTAGTCTGTGCTGATATCTCTGCGGGATAGAGTTCCTGCTTGTCTGTACCCGACTACCTGCCGCTGCTAGTCTGTTGATTGCGTTTCTCACTGTTTGCGCTAGTTAAGTTTTTTTAAATTTATTTCCCATGCGTTATCATAGTTTTTTTTGTGCCTTCCAGAGAAGAAGCGCGAACTGCGGGATCTGTTTATTAACGCGGCTACCCAAGCGGAGAAGGAGGCGCTGATTCGAGTGCACGGCAAGGAGAATATAGAGCACTCCATCCGTGATATGGAGTCGGAGGACTACATCAAGACCCATGGCAAGCCTTGTCCGCAGTGCAAAAGCCCGACTGAGGTTTGGAAATATAATATTTCTTTGGAGTCTTTCTCCTGACTAACTATTTGTAACTGTAGAAGATCGAAGGCTGTAATAAGATGACTTGCACGATCTGTCATACCTTCTTCTGCTACATCTGCGGCGTTCAGTTGCCCAAAACCGACCCGTATTTCAACAATGACACGTGTGCCAAGTTTGACCACCGTTGAGCGGCTCGAAGTGGAGGAGGTCCCTTCAACTGTTCCGTATGTCAATGAGCTTTTGCTCTGCTTGTCATTTAGTTTCGCGCTGCTCATTCCACACTGTTTTTTCACATCCCCGGATCCACATTATTTTTGCCTTCCACTTGTCGTTCCTGCTCCCGAAATGTGATTCTTTTGTACCATGCCTTTATTTTCTAGATTTACAGACATGTCTTTGAGTTTTATTCCATTTGTCTAGATATAGTTTTTTACACTACTGTTACGGACAGTCGGTACTCGTTTATACTTTTAGGTGCGATGCACGTAAAGTTCACTTTGATGACCACAATGCCTGTGTGCTGTTTTGCTTTTCTTCAATTATGAGGTAAGGGCACTGGAATGGGCCACTTGCTTTTCCCGTACCCTGGAATGGGCCACCCTGGAATCATACCTTCCACACAAGTTTTGGCTATCGCTAAGGTTCTAAGCGACAGAGAATAATCGATAATCCGGTGGAACGCTTATCAGATATGAAAAACAATTGTGGGAACATGTTTAATAAAAAGAAATAAAAAGCTCCATTAGACGATTGGAAAAAGTCCACTGTAGAGGTCGTTGACTACGCAGTGACTTATCTGTTTTTGATTAATTTGCGACAGAGCGCCCCCTGCCGCCCGGTGGCCCATTCCAGATACGGGAAAGTCAAGTGGCCCATTCCAGTGCCCTTACCTCATACTGTAGAATCGCGATCCATCCGTGGTACTTTTTGGACCCTCAGTAAATCAGACCTGGTGGGTCTGCTTACGCGATCAATCAATCGACACGTGCGGTCTTGTGGTTCGCACATCTTTGCAATCAATCAAAACGATCGCTTTTTACTATGTGGTGACGTAGGCACCACGGATGGGTCGAGATTCTACAATACATGGTGGTGGCACTGAGAGTTTTTATCTTCATACCATGTGCTATTAATGCTGCAGTTCCTGAGCAAAGTACTGCAGTTTGCCGATGGCCAAGTCAATGTCTTCATCGGTCAAGTTATTACAAATGACAGCCCGTGCCACGTGATTACCAAAGGGGAATAATCGGACTAAGACAGACTGACATAAATGCGTCTTTTCCGCGTCCGTCACCGACACCAGCCGTTTGCAGAAGACTTCCGGAGGAACTCGGTCAGTCTGTAGGTCAATCATCACGATATTGGAGTGGGTTCCCGGCACGTCCACAGTGAAGAAGGGCGACTTTAAGGCAGCGATTGATTGGGCCAAATGTTGAGCACGTCGGTGATCTTCGACCAGACGCAGCACCATTTTCTCGAGAGATATCAACCCGGCTGCAGCAAGGTGACCGACTTGTCTCATCCCGCCTCCAAGGGCTTTTCGCAGCCTGCGAGCTTCCGAGACAAAACGGTCCGTCCCGGCGATTATCGAACCAACGGGTGCGCAGAGTCCTTTTGACAGGCAACAGCTGACCGAATCCACGTTTTCAAGAATGCGCGAGACCGGGATATTCAGAGCTGCGGCTGCATTGAAAATTCGAGCTCCATCCATATGGACGGACGGGATGCCATGTTTGCGGGCGAACTGTGTTATCTGCATAATTAAGAGTTTTAGACAAAATAATAGGCACTCAGAAGAGATTTACAAAGCTCAGAATGAGAGTCAGTTAGGTAGAGCAGTGTAATAGACAGCCATTCTGGACATTACTGTGTACAAGGCGAATCAGACGAGAAAAATTCTTCGAGCAAACAGCTAGAAAACAGACAGCGATAAAAAGAAGTAATCAAGACAGGGGCAGAGGCTTTACTGACCTTGTCTATGTACGCAAGTGGAAGTACTTTGCCGCCGCAGATGTTATGAGTGTTTTCCAGACAAAGGACCTTCGTTCTCGGGTAATGAATGTCATCCGTCCGGATAGAAGTCATAACATCGTCCAGCAGGAAAGTGCCGTCTTTTAGGTTTGGAATGACTTTCACATGAATCCCGCCAAACTGCGAAATTCCACCCTGTTCATACTT
This sequence comes from Hypsibius dujardini, assembly GCA_001579985.1. NCBI lineage: Eukaryota > Metazoa > Tardigrada > Eutardigrada > Parachela > Hypsibiidae > Hypsibius > Hypsibius dujardini. The sequence goes on along the minus strand of LRSR01005368.1, from coordinate 12,169 downwards.
GAAAATGTGGCATTTGTCCCCAACAATGGCTTCCGAACCACGTTCTTGACAGTGGATCATCACGGAGATAAGGTTTCCCATTGTGCCGGACGGTACAAAAAGGGCGCTTTCCTTGCCGAACATCTCGGCTGCCTTTATTTCAAGCGCCGTTACTGTTGGGTCTTCCTGAAACACAAGAACAGGGCTAATTTTTATTTGTTCAATGATAATCTGTATGCGTGCCTGTATGCCTGCCTGGTCTGTCTGTCTGTCTGTCTGTCTGTTTGTCTGTCTGTCTGCTCGTTTGTTTGTTGGTTTGGCCCTTACACAAGCTTACTAAGTAGACATCGTCGCCAACCACTGCTTCCGCCATCGCTTGTCGCATTTCATCCGTGGGCATCGAAACGGTATCCGATCTCATATCGACCACCCGTGTGTTGGGATCCTTATTATCGGCTTCCACAACCGAACAATATCCGAAACTTTTTTCAAACTGCTCCCCGCCATACTTTTTCATCTGCGTCCGGCTGACATACGTTCTAATACCGGATCGAACAATTCCACCGGCATGCCTACAGAGAGCTTTCTGGATTCCTCGAACAGCGTGCATAATTTCCTTTTCAAGCCCAAAAAAACCGCGACCACGAAAAGACTTGTAAGAATATACTAAGAGAATCGACACTGCATTGTATAACAATTGCGCCATGCGGTACTCCCAAATAGGCTATGCACAGCAAACAGAAAGACAGCTGTCTCTGGTAGTTAAAATGCCGAGTACAACTATTATGACACGGCGCTTTACACTGACAACTGTTACGGCGCCACGGACATCGATTCGACGAATGAAACGCGCAATCGTAAAATCACACCTCTTTTCCTTTGCAATTTGTCTGTTTTAATTGATTGTAATCAACGAGAAGTGTCCTCGTGGGAGAAGAGACCTTGAGAAATAAACTGGCACGTACAGTAGAATGACGCGCGTACATACTATAGAAGAGAAAGGAGTTAGGGTTTAGGGTGTTTGTTGCAGTGAGTGTGTAGGCACGTTGATCGGTCGCGATATATGAGTGCACAGGCAAACCATTTCTGCCTCAAAGTCAGCCTTCATCAGCAGTTGAAATACAATTATCTTGAAATTCACAATAACAAGTCAATAAAATAAGAATGACTTATAAAGAAGGAACAACAAATTCAGTCGTGAGTTTCACAATTTGTCATGATGACGGATCGAGAAAAGGAACTGAGGTGCCTGTTGAAGATTCAGTCTCTTAACCAAGGAGATTCCCAGAAAGCGGCTGAAAATTGCGAAAGACCGGGATTGACCGTATAGTCAACCAAGAAAAACTAGACAGCTACAACCGGGTTGAGTTGAGCGGTGGGCAAAATTCGCTCAGGGACTCTGCCGGTCGATGACTTCTGGGGCGGGAGAAGGAAAATTAGGCTGGCAATTAGTGTGGCCAGGATCCAGCCGCCGCCGGCAACGTAGAAGGAGATTGCTTCCGTATCTTCTCCGAGTTTGTCTAATGGGAGAGGCAGTACGTAAAGGCGTGAGAGTTGTGATCCAAGTGGCAGGTGAGATAGAAAAGTCAACTTACCGGTCAAAGGAGGACCAAGAAGGCTAGCAATGCCTGCAATCAGCTGAGTCTGCCCGAAGGCGTTGGGAAGTTGCTCTAAGCCGAGTCTGCTCGTCAAAATTGACGACATCAAACCGATATACGGAGCTAAGAAACAAAGGTTAGATAAAAAATTGAGATAGTTATCTGGCAATCTACAAAGTGTAACTGTTCATCCGTATGTACAGTATTGAGTATTGTCCGTCTGTGGCTCCGGAAGCCAATTACAGTACACCTCTGGCTCTGTACGCTACTCCAAATTCAATCTTTTCAATACTCTCTTACCGACAAAGAAGCCGTAAAGCACCGCGGCGAAGAGTAGAATTTCAAAGGTCGGGCACAACGGTACCAGGGCAAGTACCACTCCGCTGATGAAGATGGAAATGTTGTGAATCCGCAGCGGTTCCAGATGCGAACCGTCCGCCAACCACCCGAAAAAGACCCTTCCGAATATTCCCGCAGCGGACATTGATGTCACCGTCCACCCTGACACAAATTTCTCCACCCCAAACATAGAAATAGCAAAACTTGGCAGGAAAAATAACGGCGTCAAAAATGCGATGGAACAGATGAAGCTGGCAATATTGTAGAGGAGGAAGATCCGGCTGGTGTACACTTTCACAGACATCATGTCTCCAAGTGCTTCACGGATCTTGGGCGGCAACCAGAATGATCTTTCATCATTTTTAACCGATTCTTGTATAGCTTCGGCTGAAGGAGGCGGTCGTCGCATCAGGGCTCCCGCCACGCAACACTGGAAGGAAGCAGCAGACAGGAAGAGCATTGAGCTCCGCCAGCCGTACTCTTCGATCAGGAGCGGGACGATAAGAGGGCTGAGCATGCCGCCGACGCTGGAGCCACACACAGTGATGCTGACAGCCAAAGCGTTCCGCTCCTTGAAGTGCGAGCATACACACATGATGGACGGGGAGTAAATCAAGCCGAACCCAATTCCTACACAAACATTAACACACCGTAAGTGAATCAGGTAAGCCACAAAATGAGGCACCATACAATTACCGACAGACAATGGACAGGTAGAGAAAAAGGAAGGCAAGCGGTAACCACATTGGACGACGGGGTAAACAGCCGAAAACAACAATAGGCCCAACAGACAAAATAAAAAAGAACCGAAGGTAGACAAACAAGACAGATATGTAATCAGGCAGACAAGCAGAAATACAGATAACCCGGCACCCAAACATACAGACAGATAGACAGATAGACAAGCAAACACACGGACAAACCTCCAATAATTCCAAATGTCAAATAAAGCCACAGCAGATGAGTGACATAACAGCTGCTGAAGAATCCGACGGAGGCGATTACCGCTCCGAGCATGATTGTGCTCCGATAACCAAATGTTTCGGCTAGTCCACATGAAATAGGACCTAAAAGTGCCGATGATTTACTTAAGCTGTGGAGAGTAAAGTACTTGAATACATATAGCCATTGTCGTACCGTACCCATTAAGAGGTATACGCCGTAAATTAGACTGCCGATAAAGGAGATGAGGTAGTGTGGCTCGTTCGGGTAGAGCTCTTTCAATTCCACCCGATACATGCCGAACGCTCCGGCTACGCCGTCCACGATAAATGAGCAGAAGAAAGCCGCTAAGATGATTACCCATCCGTAGTTGGGTGTCTGAGTCTCAGCCAATCGAAGAAGAAATCCGCCTGCAAAAACAATTTCATAAGGTGCGATCAAGTAATCAGGCAGGAGTAGAAAGTGATCAAACACTTCAAAACTGCTCTTTTGCATTCTTCTCACCTAAGTCACACACCGGCAACGACGCTTCAAAGAACTCAAAATGCCAATATGTCATGAGCCAAGATTTATTAATTGCGGCATTTAACGAGTGGATGAATCACTTATATTAAGCAAAAGAACCAATGTCAACACCGGTATGATATGCATGCAACAATTACTGTGCAAGCTATCCATCCATTGACTGATGAATTGGGCGGCTATGCCCGGCAAATAAAACCGGCAATTCAATCAGCCAATCAATCGACAAGCCTCGCTTTCGTCTCACCGTTTGATAAAGGCGCACGATAGTTGCTCATCTCCAGCTGCGTCCCGGCTTTCTCGTTGTCTTTTCTCCCAACAGATATCGAAATGGTTTCCTGCACAGCGGTAGTCTCCAGCAGATGACTTTCAAAGGCTGAGTTCACTGGCTCAGGTATCCGTTTTTCATTTAATCCCATTGTGATGTGCGTACAGTATGTTGTTAATAAGTGTGTGTGTTCAGTGAATTGTCAGGAGCAATCAGAAATTGTGTAATAAGGGACGGGAGGGAATAAGATAAGTAAAACTGCAAACCGAAACCGCGAAGAATACTTATAAGTTGAACTAATAATAATCTACAGTACTCGTACTGCCTGACGCAATGATCTTTAACAATTTCCGCAAAAATAGTGTGCCAAAGTGGAGTATGACTTACTTGATTCGTCCCTGAGAAAGATTTTGCACGTTTCCAATTCCATTTGCCAGCAAGGTTATTCCACAGTAGTGGAACTGTACAACACACTTTGACTTGAATACTCTGTACGAGAAAATGTAAGTTAAGGCAAAGTTATTGCCACTTTTGGAGTGGATTGCCGACAAGTCGGTCGGAAAAGGCCGTTTATTTAAAGTTAACGCGCCGCTGCTCCTACCGAGCATAATTGTGCAAACTATCTGAGGTAACTCGGGTGGGATGTGAGGAATAAAAAGACAGACGTTGCCGGAGAGAAAAAAACAAACAAAGTGTAGCAAGTGTGCCGTGTTTTGAGGGACAGCGATCACAGTTTAAAAAGAAAAAATGTTAAAACACCGATAAAGAGAAATACAGCAATAACCGGATAATACTTCTCCAGGCCGCTTTCTGTCTCTTCCACTGACGCCGGAGTTGGAAAGTCGAAGAATTCCGATGGGGAATTCCATTCGTCAAGATATTGGCTGCTGTGCTCCGATTTTGGATCGCTGGGGTATTCCTCGTCCAAAGTTTCCGGAGCTTTTGACTTGACTTCAAATTTTGGAATGTCTACAAAACCAAATGAGCGTCAGTTGTTATGGATAAATATGCTTCGATAAACGGGCCTACAAACGGACATCCGTCCAGGCAAATAGATTGGCAGCTAAAGATGTTGACAGACGAAACAGAGAAAGGGAAAGATACACTGCACAGAGAACCAATTCCTTACCAGTCAGAGAAGCCCGTGCGAGATAAAACGCATTACACTTGGGATTGTCTTGGGACGTCTGCAAACATACCCATAAAATAGCTGTGTATCGTCGGCACAAAAACACCACGCATGCATGATGCACGCACCTTGACAAAATCGAGGCGCAACACCCTCGAAGTCGGCAGATCAGATTCCTCGCCCGTGCTGAGTAGTACAAGTTTGTTACCGGTCACTTTAAACGGAATGTGGACGTCAAAAGCGGCTGCACGACCTCCGGCCCTCTCAAAGATGTCCAGTCCATCGATTACCAGGTGATCGCCGTTAAGCAGAACGTCAAAAACTTTCATGCCGGCTTGATTAAAGTATACTTCCGCAAACTGCAAAGGGCACAAAAACCATCAACTACTGGGCACATATCGCTCAATTAATTTTCATTATGTGAACCACATTAGGGTCTGTTCGGAACGATACATAACCTTAACTCTTATCCTTAAGTCCAAGTGACGTCACGAAAAGGGGGGTATAGACTTATGGTATTGTTTACGATAAGGGGCCTTACACATATTACATAATCAAGGGAGGGTGGATGGGTGGTACCCGAAAAGCTTACGTTTGATTACGATTTTTGGGTGGTGCGCCCTATGATTACGTAGTGATACGAAGAGGGGGCGTGGTCACGGAGGGGGTGGGTCGACCATTGATTACGTTGTGATTACGATCCAGGGGTGGGTAGAGGCTGTGATGATTACGTCGTATTACGAGGGTGCGTGGGTGGGTAAAAAATGTCGAATTTTTGATTACGTAATCTGTGTATGATCCCTAACTCTTATCCTTAAAAATCAAGTTTAAGGAAGGCCCCTTTGAAACTGTTTACATACATCCCCGCTGCCAATTAACTTTACGACGATACATATTTGGGAAGGAAATTCATTTTTTGATTTTCTGGTGCTATTGAGGATGGGTAGAACGTTCTGATTCTCGTTCAGCGGTCTATTTTCCGAGGGGCACTTTTTCAACGTTGGATGGCCGCTCCGCTGACGGTAGCGGGCGTCCGCTCCGCGACATGGCGGAATTTTAAACTGGCTGTGCCGTCGTGTTTCTTGTCGAAAATCATTGTATGCTTGGAATGATTTTATATCTGGATTCAGAATAACTATTCGAGGCAGGGGAATACTGTTGATTTCGAGACATTCAGAAGCTAATTTGGAGTTGATTCCATTGTACATCAATCAATCAATCGAGTTTAGTTTCTCACTTGAATTAGCTGTATACGCAATCAATCGATCGAGTGTAGGTTTCCCGCTTGAATTAGCTGTATACGCAATCACTCAATCAATGGCTCGATTTTCCGCTTTATTATTGTTGTTCGTACTTCCAGTTTGCGCACTATCCAGACCAGATCCGTCATCAGTTTTATCCTTAAATTGATTATATTTTAAAATTCATCACATTTTTATAATTTATTTGCTTAGGAACCTGTATTTTAGGATCTTTAAGATCAGCTGATAATTTAATGTTTTGGTATGGTTGGTCGCCGAACACACAAATCAAGCGCCATACGTTAACGCTAACTTAACTTATAGTTAAGGATAAGACTTAAAGTTATGGGTTGGCTCCGAACAGACCCTATTAAGATCATCCTCAATTTAAACTATTTAAACTTTTCGGTTCTTTAGAACGCTTTTAGTATTTTTATAAATTCTGAATAAATCAGCCGATAAGAGATTAAATCACCAAGAAAAAGTATGAGTCTAGTAGCCAGTGATTATATAAATTTAAAACACTAAAATCATAAATTCATTATAAATATAGAAAAGACCATAGTGGTATAGGCCTGTGCCATTGGGGAAAGGTGGACGATATTGTATTCTCGCAATCTGACAATCAATTACCGTGACAGCAGTGAAAGGACAAAAATGGCACGTCAAACAAGCAAATACTCACACACACAGCAACAAAACGCACCTTCAACACCAGAACGTAATTAGTCGGTTTGGAGTTCTTCGGAATGGGAATGTCATAACCGAAAGTGCTCTCCGCAAATCGTTCCGTTTGATAAAGAATAAAATCATCCTGCGTTGCGCTGTTGATGACCTGCCATCTGAGGCCGTAATCCGAAGCCTGTCCATCCAAACTGGGATCACTGCAAACACATACCCAATAAAACGTGCGGATTAATCAATCAATCAACCGAATGAAGTCCTGACAGAAGCATCCAGATGGGTCGCTGGTCCGAAACCTTTTTCCCACACCCACTTACCGCTGATAGGGGACACCAAGTGAGTCAACATGCTCTTCGCCTCCGCAATTGACGGCATAAACAATGTCCAGCTGCCGGGCGGAGCTGCCGTCGTCGTTGGATGAAGCGGTGCAAGTTTGCGCCATTGCTAGCAGCTGCAGCAGCAATTGCGGCCACAAGTAAACCGCTTGCATGCGTGCAAGTGAGGATGAATATTTCATTTTCGAAAAGATGGAAAAAAGTTACTGGGAAAATAGGAACAGGCAGCAAGTTTGGATTTGTTTTGAATTTAAATATGGATATCGATTTTTAATTTGAATAGACGGTAGTCTATGTGAACAGACCATGAGGCCATGAACCCATGAGGCCATTCAAATAGTGTTAATGGCCTTCTGGTCCAACAGCTAACTCCGTAGTCCTTTCTCCTTCTTTCCCGTCGCATGGCATCTTCCTCAATTTAAACTGCCGTAATAACTGCCAACAATTTGAAGTACATATTTTCGTTCTCGAGAAATGGGTATTTGAACCTTTTAATAGTGAAAATTTGCGTCGACAGAAGTAAGGTAGCAGAGAAAGTTTTATAGTTCCAAGTGGAAAATGAGCGAAAGAAAAATGAAAAGAAATGTCATCACACGACTAAAAAAGCTTTACGCCTTGGTGGGCTTTTTCAAAACACCTTGTAACTTTCTTGCGGACTTTTGCGAAATGGTGCGCTTAAATTTGGCTTGTCTCTTGGCAGAGGCAACTTGCAAGTGATTGTTGGGCTTCTTAACCCGGTAGATGCGAACGAGCCAGTGCTCCGACGTGAAGGCCTCTTCCATGTGCTCCAGCTTGATGTCTTTAAATCCAATCTCTACACCGCGAGCGCGGTCATAGCCGAACGGTTGGCGGTGGCCGAGTTGGATCTCACCAAAGCGGTAATAGGAGAGCTTGTACATGAGACAGTTCATCAAGACCTTTGAGCCGCCACTGTCCACCCGGAAGTGGCCGTCAGGGCTGAAGTAGTCGGCTTCCCGGATCTCCGCAGGGTGCTCGCCCTCAGCAATTCTCACCATCCACAAGAACTTGTTAATGTCATCGCCGGAATAACCGATTATACCACCTGTGAGACGGGGTTTTCAAGTAAAAGTAATACTAATGGATTGTTTCTGGTTGCCTGCCGCTTTTGCCTTCTGTCTGTCTGTCTGCCTTTCTTTCTGACGGGTCAGTCTGCTTGTCTGTCTCTGGCTCTCGCTCTGTCTGCATATCTGTCTGTCTGACTGTCTGCATGCCTGTCTGTCTTTATGTTTGTTTGAGTACTGCACTGTTCTTGTCTGTATAGGTGTATGAAAAGGAAGAAGAGAGTACCTACCGAAAATAACGAGAACATAATCCACGTCCAAATCGTTCATAATCTTATACGCCGCGGACTCGTTGGACGACATTGCTTTTCCTACCAGCGCAATGTGGCTGTTGTTCCACGTGTTGTTGTCCACAATGGTGGTCCGGTTGCCCATTCCCGCTATCTGATAGCCATAATCCCACCAGCTCATAACACGCGATTGCTCGGGCGTGTTTTGCCATAACCAGTAGTAAGCCTCTCGGAAGTCATCCAGGATGTTGCGCGTTCCGTCCTGCCCGTACGTAGCCAAGACGATACTCGGCGAACTTCAAACGAGATTTATGATGGCTTTATTTATAAGAATTTATGGAAGGATTGTGAATTGATAGATAGACAGACTTTGAATTGATTGATGAATAGCTATATTATTATTTTTTACATTTTTCTTCTTTTTTCTTTCTTCTACGAATTGCGGGTATTACCTGTAAGCATTTGAAGTTACCCAGGTACAATGCACTGCGAAAAGCACGAGAAGAATACATGTCACTCCGATGACGATGTTGCGGACACTTATGCCAATCCCCGTGGGGTCCATATCTTCCAGCTGGGCAGATGGCGAGGGCTTCTTGGGTGGAGACGGAGCAGCCTCATCGAACATGCTCTTATTCTTATCCTTTGTCTTTTTCACGACAACTTCATCCGACTTCTCTTCTCGAGCTAGGATGCTGCCGTCCAGGCCCACCAGATAGCTCTCCATGATCTGCAAAAACAATTATTAAATTGAGATCTTATCAATTCAAAGGTGTTCCAAATCTTTCAACACCCAAGTGACAAACCTGTGAAAGAGCGATACCGGCAAGGATGCAAACCACAGGAGTGAGTGTCAGCATCAGACGAATCATCACTCCGGAGAAGTAGGACGCGGTCGCGGCGTACAGGACGATGAAGACCCGGACATCGTTGACCTGCTTGACGCAGTAGTACGCTCCCACTGGGAACAGACACACCAGAATGTGCAGGTCAAAGAAGTACGACGTCTGAAACCCAAATTCCAACTCAATTAAAATCTCATTTCCAAGACGCAACAGACAGATAGCTGAAAATAATCAAGCAATCCACATTCAGACAATGAGACAGTTGGCTACTTCCAGACAGGCGGATCGAATGAAAAATCAACAGAGGAAGAGATAGCCATGAGAAAACACCTTAAAATATAAATAATTACCAAATGAGGCACGCAACAAGAACTGTAGCGCTTACCCAAGTGGTCGGCTGATGCTCGCTAACAGACGCAATAATGGGGATATGAATTTTGGCGTAGCCAGTGTCCCACAGACTATAGAAGCGCCCACTCCACGGAGCAATAACTCCCATTGCTGTAAGCCCCACCACGGCGGCAAAAACTGCTCCCGCAGCGCCAGCGCCCAAAATCCACAAGTTGATATGTTTGGAGAAACGCTGAATATACTTGAGAAAAGCGTAGGCGTTGAGCAGAGCAAAAACTCCCGCCGCTGCCATGTGTTCACTGGTGCGAATGGGCTGAAATCCCACAAACGGAATCTGCATGGACAGGATCAGGCCGAGGATGTAGAAGGTGGTGTAGGCCACGTAGATGCGCGAGCTGAAACGGCCCATCAACAGGAGGACAAACACGTGGAGAGGAATAAGGTTGATGATGAAGACATAGCCGCCCCAAGCGGAGACCATGTAGAAGTAGGCAAGAGCTGTCAGGGAGGACCAGTACACGGAACCGGTTGAGACACTCTTCACCTGGAAGAAAGAAGAAAACTAATGAGGAGTGCTGGGGATATGGGGTTAATTAAAGGCGTCGAAACATAAAACACCTAGACAGCCCTCACAGTTGTTCTATATGACATTTCTTCAGTTAAAAAATTTGTCAGACAATCAAATAGGTAGTTAGCCAGAAGGAGAGTTAGAAAAAAAACACTTGGGCAAAGGCATAAACGATAAGGCAAATACGAATAGTTCCCTTCTAAGCAGATGAAAAAATGACAATTAGACAGAAAAATGAAAAGAAATAACTGAGAATGTAGACGGAAAGACACCCTGGCAGATAGTTGGACAGTTACATGACATTGTAGACAAATTGACAATTTTGACAGTCGAACGGCAACCACAAACAATTCCCTACCCACCCATAAGTAGTAGACGAAAATGAGGGCGAATATGGCAATGCCTTCGTTGTCATACGATCCGGCCACCGAGCGGGAAATGTAGCCAGGAACGATGGCGATGAAGCAGGCAGCAAATAAGCCGGCTCCCGTGTTCCACAGCTCCTTTGTCAATAAAAAGGTAGCGATAGCTGTCAGCCCACTGAAGATCGGCGCGAGAAAGACGCAAACGTCACGAATGTGGACGGGAATGTTCAGCAGACTCAACGCATAATGGATCGCACCGGATGTCACCATCAAGCCTGGATACACCTGCAAAGCAACAATATACTGTAATATGTCAATACTCAATCAATCAATCAACTGACAAAAAACATTACTCTACGTAACGTAATAGCAGCAATCCAAAAAGCTCTTCATCAATCAATAGACCAAAACGGGCACAAATAAAAAAAATATTTTACGTTAGGGGCAAATCAAGCAATCAATTTACCGTTCCTCCGACAATCCTCCCGAGAGGATACCACGCGGATTCATCGAACCAGTTGAGGAAGTTGTAAAACCCATTCTTCACCATGTAGTGGGTGGCGCGATAATTGAACCACGGATCGAATTCATGAATGATGGCCTCAAACCGGACCACGGCAAAGAGTCGTGAGCAGAAGCCGACGAGCCAGGCGAGGATGAGAATCAAGACGGGAAATAGCGTGATGAATCCCACTTTCCCCGAGATCCGTTTCGGTGCAGCTGCTGCGGCAGCGATGGCCCTCGCCGATGTGGCTGACATTTCCGGCATTTCTTCTTGGCCTGCAAACGTCAACAAATTAACTGTAAACTTGCAAATTAATTATGCGCGGCGAACCAGGACGAAAGCCGTGGCGCACAAACTGCTTTACTACTTTTTTACCTTTTCGTGTGCCGGCTAATTCGATGCCCCGATTTGAAATCACAAAACCCTTTCTTCAACCACCATAACAAGTCGTGAGTATGTGCAAATTCAAATTCAAAGTTAAGAAAAAGATATATATGAAACAAAAATATTAGACAAAATATTTGGGATGAAGAACGGCGAAAAAGGTTTTCTTCCACTTTGCCAAATCACCAAAAACCAGTGGAAATCGACATTTAAGTCTGCACTCGACTGTTTTAGCGCTGAGATTATGTGGTTTTGTGAGAAATGCTACTGCATGGATGCTCAGCCACGTATCACGTGTGGAATCGCCTTGTGGGCAAGGCGACCGATTACGTGGGGCGTACGTGGAACGGCTGGCTCAGTGTTAAATGGCATGGATTGGGTGCTAAAAGATTGTGCAGCGACTGCAGTGATCGCCCATTTTGTCCCTTCGGTATGTTACTGTACTTACAACACGGAAACGCATCGTACGGTACTCGTAATACTAATGGATCCATTAACTGGTCTTGTGGGGATTAATGGATCGAGTGGTGATACACAAGCCGGCCTATCGATCGAGGAGCTGCCCTCTGCCTCATTAATTCGCGCATATCACCGTTCCAAGTGTCACTCGATGAACACGAGGAATGAGGACGTCCAGAGATTTATTACACGATGTACGAGTACCTGATCTGATGCGCTGCCGGGAAAGCCGGTGTTCGGTTCAGAGCTACATTCAGCGATCCAGGCAGAAGTTTAGTTATTATTGATCTAGTAGCAATTCCTTCCAACATCAAAAGGAATACAATTTAAATTAAAAATTATT